>VDFB02100700.1:0-36941 GCA_007258455.2 Sequoia sempervirens | reverse complement strand
ATGCATGTGTGAGCACACTTTGCTCTTACACCTACTTTCCACTTGTCACACTTGTCACAAGGCTAAGCCTTCATCATCTCATTCAATCTTGACCCTCCATTTAGTCAATGCATCTTGGCCATTGATTTCCCCCATACAAATCTATAAATTGAGGCATTTGCTCTCATAGTGGCATTCTTCCATCATCATATCCTTATGTTTTCATTTTCTTCTATCAATCCTCAAATCAAATATCATGTTGCTGGTCAAAACAATCACATTCCATCCAACTACAATATCATAAGGAGCACATCAAGTAGACACAGGTGCATCTACGTCAACTCAATCCATGAGTGAGAAAGGTAGAAGGCAAGGTGAAATTGTGTGTTATTTGCATTTATCTTATGTTTTATGTCTTTCCCCATTTTTATCTTCATTTTGGCATGTGTGATCTCCTAACCCCATTGTTTTCAAGAGTTTTATATTTTCTCACAGCCAAGGTAGTAGAATAACACCTGTAATAGTCTTTCAGATGTAGGCTACTTCAACATATTCATCATTCAATGCATTTGTAGGACACTTCAATGCCTATGCTTCAGTGTATTTGCAGTCTACTTCAATTCATTCATCGTTCAACACATTTGTAGGCTACTTCAACGCATTCATTGCTTCAACACCTCTACTTTGCACTTCAACACCTATGTTGTTTTGTAGTTTTTTGCCTTTTTGTGTTTTTTCCTACGCCAATTTTCAAGTGTTCAATAACTAGTTTTATAACTTTTGTAACTAACCTTGTATCATTTTGAGGCTTTTTGGTTGTTGTTATTAGTTTTTTTGTAATTTTTTGATAATTTTCTTGTAGGTGTTTTGGATCAACGTCTTTCTAGTCTGGTCCAGTGCTAATGGTGTTTCAACATCCTTGTCTACACTTCATCACCCATACAAACTTTACAAATTTTCTATTAATTTTTATCTTTTTGCTCCTTTCCTTTTAGTTTTAGGTTCTCACTAACACGTGTCCCAAATCAATGCCTATGCAGGCCACTTCAACACATTCATCATTCAATGCATTTGTAAGATAATCCAATGCCTGCACTTCAGTGCCTACATAGGCTACTTTAGCACATTTTTCATTCAATGCATTTGTAGGCTACTTTAGAACCTGCACTTTAGTGCATTTGCAGGCTACTTTAGCACATTCATTGCTTCAACACCTCTTTGTACTCCAACGCCTCTACTTATTCTCTGGTTTTTGTTATTTATTTTTGTTTTGACTAACTTTTTTGGTCACTAAGCAGTTGTGTAGTTGTCTAACGTCTATCCAAGACTTGGAAAAGAAAAAACTACTAACATTTGGTGTAGGATCGTTTGATAAATGTTTCATCTTTATCATGAGTTAGCTGCACTAAGGTAGATTAGTGAGAATTGATCTTTGTTTGTTTTTTGTTGTGAGGTCCTCTTCACACCCTTGGGTGATCTTGGAGATCAAAAGGTTAGGTTGGTCCCCTTTTATTTTTGCATCATTGTAGCCCAAGGAACCCAATGTGTGCATTCTCTCCCTTTGCAATTTGTGCGATCTTCAATGATAAAAAAAACACAGATCATTCATTTTAGGAGGTTTGCTTGAGAATTTCATCACCCCAAGGGATGACCTCAACTCCCATATTCTGGAAGATTATAAATAGCGAGAGGTGAATCAAAAGACACCTCTCTTGGAAGTAGGATCTTGTCATTCTTGGCTAATCCCCCAAGAACTTTATACTTTGGGGAAGTGAAGGTGGAGAGTGGGTTACCCTCTCCTCTCGACTATTTGAAATTATGTTCTTTCATCTATGGATTTGGCCTCACATACCCTTGAGGTATTTGGAGGACTACCTAGAAACCTTGTTAATCCTAGTTTAAGACCTTTCGATCATAACTTAGTGTGGTATAGGGTCTAGATGATCATGCTTGAAGTTACTCACCATGTAATTTCTCTTGTTGAGGTTACAAATATACCTTGGTAGGACATTGTCGTTCTAAGGTAAAGGGTGTAAAGGTGGTACATGACCTTTGCATACCCTAGTTACCCATTCATTTGAAGGTATTAGTCTTTTGGCTAGTGGGCTCACATTAAGTTTACACTCCCACTTGAATAATTCTAGGCTTGTGCAAGTGCTTGGTGTGTCTTCTTGTCCAAAACCAATGCTAACTATCAATCCAACTCCCTCTCAATCCAATTTGTTTGTTTGGTTTTTTTAAGTCCATCCCTTTTTCAAGCAAGCAAAAAACTTCAATCCAAACTCCACCATCCAATATTTTCATCAAAATCCTTTATCCATCCTTCCAATCTGATTCTTAGTCCATCCAAATCACCCTAAACCTCTCCCAAATCAATCATCCATTTTGAAAAGACAATTAGGGTCTCAATTTAGCGCCTTTTCTCACTTAAACGCATTTGCAAGACCCTTTGGGGCCCTTGCAAGACCTTGTAGCACCTTTCCTAATCCCTTTAGTTCCTTTTCCAAGCCCTTTAGTGCCTTTTCTAGGCCCTTTAGCGCATTTGTTTCCCTTTTAGTGCTTTTGCAAACCCTTTTAGTGCCTTTGCATGCTTTAACACCTAAGTGGGATGATTCAATGCTTTTGTTGAATCACCACCTAAGCTTGTTGGTTCAACGCTTCTACATTGTGCTTCAATGCCTATGGTGTTTCACCCAAAATCCAAACATTTCAGTCGAGAATCTGTCACATCTCATTTTTTCTTGCATAAACTTAATTAATTAATAAGTGGAACTGGTTGAGACTATTGGTTGATTATCTTATGATAGTTTGATTATGGATAAATGTGTTTTTAAATTAGATGTTATTTCTAAATGCATGAAATTGAAATTAAAATGGAGATGATATGTTATGTGCACATGCTTCAACTATAATTTTATGGACTAACCTATTGACATAAATATGAGTGTGAATGAGTGCATGAACATGTCAAAGGTGAGAATATGGCTGAGGTAGAAATATCCTCGCCGCTTGGTAATGATTAGTATCCTTTCAAATAAATATGTATTTAATAATGATATATATTAGATACATACATATATATATATATATATATATATACATGAAGAAGGTTTGGAATAGCCAATAGCTTTCTTTAGCAAGGGCTTGGAAGAGTATGAGCAAAGGTATACTTTCGTTGAAAAACATGTTCTTGTAGTTATTAGAAGTCTAAAGAAATTTAGGCATTTGATTTCAAACAACAAAGTTCACCTAATGGTTGCTCATCCTAGTGTCAAAGAATTTCTTTTGAGTAGGGATTTGAATGAGAAACGAGCAGGTTGGATTACTAAGGTTATGGAGTATGACATAGAAATCAGAGTCACAAAGCTAGTGAGAGGTAAAGGTTTGTGTGAGTAGCTAGCTGGTGATAAAGAAAATAGCAAAGAAGTTATGGAGGCTATCCTAGCTATCCAAGAACAATCCCAAACAACTGCACATACTTCTCCTGCAATCTAGGTGCAAAATATGGTTCATTTTCTCCAAACTAGTGAGTGTCCACAAGAGATGGATAAGGCTAAAAGAAGGTATTTTAGGCTGCAATATATTCCATATGTGCTTTTAAATGGTATACTTTTCAATAAATATTTCAATGGTGTGTTGCTTAGATGCATTGATATTGACCAAGTTGATAAAGTACTTGAAGAATTTCATGATGGAGTAGCTGGTGGGAACTTTGCACCTAGAACTGCAACATTAAAAATAATGAGGGCAGGCTATTATTGGCCTAGTTTATTCAAGGATGCACAAGAATGGGTAAGGAAGTGTAAGAAATGTTCCTTTTTCTCAGGTAAAGAAAAGTTAGCAGCCCTTCCTTTGCAACCTATTCAAGTTGAACAACCCTTTATGAAGTGGGGTATTGAATTCATCAGAGCTATTAATCCACCTTCTAGTGCAGGTCACAAGTGGGTTCTCACAACCACTAATTATTTTACTAGGTGGATGGAAGTTGTGGCATTAAAAGAAGCTAATGAAAGTGTTGTCCTAAGTTTTTATGAATATTTGGTGACAAGGTTTGGTGTCCCTGATTCTATTATTTCTAATAATGCCTTGGCTTTTGTGGGTATTAAGTTGAATGAATGGGCTATTAATAATGGTGTTTACTTGAGTACTTCATCAAATTATTATCCTCAAGGTAATAGTTTGGCTAAGTCAACAAACAAGAACTTAATAAGGATCATAAGAGAACCATGGGAGATAACCAAAGGACTTGGCATTCCAAGTTGAAATTTTCCCTATGGGTGGATAGAATCACACCTAAAAGGTCCATTGGAAACTCTTCTTATTTGTTGGCATATGGAAAAGAAGCAAGGCTGCCCTTTTCAGTTGAACTTCTAGCTCTTGAGTTGGTTAATCAGTTGGAAATGTTAGAGGTGGAAGACCTAATGGAAATCAAGTATGCATAGTTGTTAGAGTTAGAAGAAATCAGAAATAAAGCAATGAAGACAATGGAATTGCATCAAAATTAGGTAAAGAGATCATTTGACAAGAGGTCAGCCCCTAGAGTGTTCAAAGAAGGTGATGTTCTTCTCAAATGGGATGAACTTATGAGCAAACCCAGAAAACACACAAAGTTTGATGCAATGTGGAGTGGACCTTACATCATTTCTGAGTGTAAATAACATAATGCTTTCCAGTTGTCCAACATGGAAGGTGAAGAAGTGCTAATCCTAGTCAATGTGATTCACCTCAAAAACTGTTTTTGAGGTATGAATAATCTTTTGTATATATTAGGATAGGTTCCTTGAGTCAATAAGTGTTGTTGCATGTAGGTTTTAGGAGTCTTTTCATTCCTCTAAGTGCTGGTGCATAGTTGGTTAGTTAGTTTCAGTCATGTTTTGAGTCTTCTTAGGTAGGTTGAATAAGTTTGAAGGTGTTAAGCACTATAAAAGGTTTTCTACAATAGTAAAATAAAGTCTAATTTTTGGTATGTTGCAAGTTTCTTTTTGACTCCTATGCCCAATGGATTGTATAAGGCAGTTGGTCACCATGTTTAGCAAGCAAACATCTCTGAGAGGTTGCCAAAGATGTTGACATTTCTTTTATCAAATAGCATTTTGAAATTATGGGAAAGCAAGTTACATAAAGTTAAATACAAAAAGTGAATAAGGAAAAAAAAAAAGTAAAGAAAGCTTGACTTAGTCATACATTTGGGTGCTAAGAAGAGAATAGATTTCAATTTTCCTCATCCACGCAACAAGATGAACTCTTAGGGTTTTTAGTTGGTCATTTGAAGAATTCCAAGGGAACACATGGCATGGAGAAGGAACAAGTTTGTTACTCTAGATCATAAGAATGTTGCAGAAAAATAGACAAATATAATGGCACACTGTGGGAAGAGGATAGCTTGTTGTCCCTGCTAGGCCACATTGAGGAAGAGGAGGATTAAAATATTTCACATTTCATGTAGAAATATTCCAGAAGTCCTGCTAGATCATACCTATGCCTCAAAGCCCTCAAAGTGTAGTATCCACGTGGCTTCAAACATATTGTATTTTTAGCACCTTTAATACCCATGTGAAAGAGCAGCTGCTAGTATAGACATGCACATAATGAAGATAAGGTTAGTTATGTTATCTATTGTTTTCCTTCATTATTATGAGGAATTCTTATAGCTAGCCTGTGCAACCTTTGGATTTTTTCTTTATTGTGAGGTATGTGATTAAAATGCCTATCCAAGGGTTTATATGATAAGATATATGGTATCCTTATCACTGCCTTTGTCTCACTGTTAGCCATTATTCTTTTTGATATGCAATTTGTTCCATAGTTGAAAAACCTTGTTAAACTCTTATTGCCAAAATGTAACTGTATAAGCGTAAAATTGCACCCCTCGCAATTTTACATACATTCTTGCATTCACTTTAGTGTCCACTCCCTTAGCATCTTGAGTAGGCTCATTTTAACCCTTGCATCAGCCTTTCTCCCTCTCAGGATGCTCCAACACCCCTTTTCAACAACCACCCTTATGTGTTAACTTTTTGTTGAACCTTGCACTTTTCTCGTTCACATTTTTTTGTAGCGTGACGTGTCCTGACACTAGCGCGCCGCGCGGATGTCCACGCACTGTGCTAGTGGCTTGCGATGTGGCAATGCTCAGACGACCATTTCCGAGCATGTTTTCCACTTGTCAGCTAAGTTTGTCGGTGGAAATGGCTCGAGATTCCTTGTAACCGCCTGGGAAGCTTCTTTTCTTCCTTTTTAAACTATTCTTTCCATCCATTTGGTCTTCTGAATCTTCCTAGCTTTAGCTCTTACCTTTTTCTCCTTTCTTACTCTTGCTATTTTGCTTGCACAACTTAATACAACTTGTGGTAGTAGCTTCAAGCTCTCTCAAGCTCTCTTAGCTCCACTCTTGCAACTTCATCTCCTTCATTTCATGATTGTGAGCATCCTGGGGTTCCATATCCCCTACTATTTTCATACTTGGTGATACAGGTTCTCCTCCTCAAGCGGGGTTTGCTTTTATCACAGCTTATTTGGTGGTGTAGGTTCTACTCCTGAGCAAGTTTTACTTTCACCACATGCTTGTTCATTTCTCTCTATCTTCTTGGTTGTCCGTGGAGGTGGGAACACCAAAACAAGGGTTTGACTAAGGAAAACTCCTATATAGCCCCAACATTCTCCCCATATATCATGTCCATAGGTTTTGAAGACATTCGTTGGTGGAGGCTTCATCACTTGCGTGGTTGTAAGTATTTCTTTCCTTTCTTCTTCTTAGCTTTATCATTTCTATTTCATTCTATTTCAGTTTCATCATATTCTACTACTTTATCGCATTTTGAAAATCCTCAATAATTAGAGTAGAAGCAATTATCTAGGAATTTTTTGTGATAAACTCATTCTCTGGTCCATAAGAGACGCCGGTACGCCTCTTGGATGCTAGCGCATTGTGTTGTCATTCATTTCCTACGCTGACATCCTTTGGTTGTGAGTTTATCAGTTTTTCCAGAGAATCTCTATGACTTGCTCTTTCGGATTCTAGATTTTCCACGCTATTCCTGAGGTAGATTAGGGCAGTTCACCCCGTGAGGGTCTCTGAATGAAGAGAACTCATGAGTAGCGAATCCCCCTCTTCTACATTTTGGTGAACCCAACATGAAGAACAATGTTCTTCGAAAAAAACTAGAAATTTATTTACCCCTATTTGTTGGGGTCATAACTTTTGACTCGTTGCTTGGAATTCAGAACCGTTTGCACTGTTGAAAAGGTCTCCTAGAGAACTAGTTTTGTCCCTAAAATACAAGTGCCTTTGGCAATAAAATTTTAGGGACTGACGCAAGTTCCAACCTCAAATTCCACTCCGAAGACCTCCGAAAATGCAAATTACTAGAGCATAGAAAATATCAAAAAAATTATAATGGATTTAATATCTTCTTTTATTAGTTCAGTATCTAATTTTACTCAAACTATTAATGATGTTTCATTTAATGCATGTGATGGTGACTTGGCTTTGCCTATGTCACTTGATATCTTTGATCCTTCTTACGGATGTCCTCTTGCTTCAAAGGATATTTTGTTGCAAGAAGATGAAGTCATTGATATTTTCCTTAATGTTACTCTACCTTCTCTTCATTCCGATGCAATCTCTTCTAGAGATGATGCATTTGTGAATGATGAACTTCCCCTTCATTCCAATGCACTCTCTTCTAGAGACGTTGCATTTGTGAATGATAAATCTCATATTTTTTTCTGATGCACTCTCTCCTAGAGAGATTGCATTAGCAAATGATGAACCTCCTTCCACATATGATTCTCCCTAGATCAATGTTGAGAAGTTTCTTCAAACAATTATTCCACATTTGATCCTATTTAGATCAATGTTGAGAATATGTATTCAAATAATTGTTCTACTAATTGTGTTGATTCTGTAAATGTAGTATATGTGTCTGTTGCCCCTCAAAGACCTAAGAGACCGATCATTTATGTGACTTGAGCTAGTCCTTCTTCGAAGAGGATTTGTTTTATTGATGGCGTTCCATTTGATAGTGGTTCTCCTGATCTTTCTAAGGCTCCCTCTTACAAAGTAGTAGCCAATACTTATGAAAATAGTATGAATAAACAACCAAGCCTTCCTCAAGCACCTAGACCTACAACTAAAGCACCTAGTGATTACGATCTTGTCGAGCAACTTCAATTTACTCTGGCTAAGATCTCATTGTGGGACTTGCTTCAGTCTACTCTGGTTTACCAAGGTATGCTTCAAGAAGCCTTGAAAAATATCCCCTTGCCTTCTTCTACTAGGCCGATGGATGCTAATGCGTTGATGGCATATATTCGTGCAGATTTTCTGAATATTACATTCTATCCATAGGAAATCCCGCCTCTAGAAGTATAGAAGCAAGCAGATCCTCTAATGATTATAGTCAACATTAATAAAATTGGTAATAGACGTACTCTCATTGACACTGGTTCAACACTCAATGTATGTAGCATCGATTTATTGCCTAAGATTAATATTGACTCATCTTCTCTTAATCCTTCTTATGTTGTCATTCGTGGGTTCGATAATGTTGGTCGGCAAGCCCTAGGCATGATAGTCTTGCCTTTGAGGTTGGGACCCGTTACTGTACCTACCCTTGTATATGTTATTTCAGAGAAGTTACCTTATAACCTTCTTCTTGGTAGACTATGGATTCACGCTATGGGTGCAGTCCCATCTACCTTGCATAAATCTATTAAGTTCATTGCTAACAATAAAGTAGTCATAGTCAAGGCTAACCTTGAGGCTATGCACTTATGTGAAATAACAATTTTTGGTCAGTTTCGATTGTGCCTACTCTTATCCCTTCAATATCTTCCAATGTGTCGATGTTTACTCCAATAGTATCTAATACAAAGGATACTCTTGAGATAGATGTCCCTAAAGAAGATCCTTCTGAAGCAAGAAATTTTAAGTCTTCTACTTCTCAGAGAGGTGCATGTCTTGGTGATGATTGGGGTCCTTTAGACTTTATGGATTCCTTCAATAAGGAACATAAAGTCGACCCGATCCACTTAGATCGGCTGATAACATCATCCACACCTGCTATCGAAGATGATCATTCTTCTGCATCACGGGGTAGTGTGGGTGCAAGTTGCAATGTTTTCAGTGTTGATCCTTCTTTTGAGGAAGATGATTTCGTTTCTGCTAAAGAAGATAGTGTTGGAAGTCCTATTAATAAGGATGATGGCGATCCCATAAAGGAGTGTGGTCCTCGTTGTTGGGACAATGCTCTTTATAAGGATCCTCCTTCTTTTCAAGACTTGCAAACACATTATGGCCCCGACTTTAAGCTTGTCTCTAAATATGGCTATGAGTGTAAAGGTTGTGGGCGTAACTAACGAGGCATTCAAGTCCCTATAGAATTTATACCCTGTAAGCGTACTTTGGGACTTGGTTGCTCGAAGGAACGATCTAAATGGAAGCCATGGTTGAGTGACATGAATTATTCTCAACACGTCCTATTGAAAAGATTCTTCCTCCATTGTCTTCTATCTCCATGCCTTCTTCTTCTTCTTGTGAGAAGTCAAACCTTTCCCCACAAGAGAAAGGGTTGCTTCCTGCTCCTCATCCTTTATCTGAGCAAGAGCGTATTTTTTTGCGGCTTCTAAAAGCACACTTAATCACTCTTCCTTCTCCAACATGTAATAAAATTCATAAACATGATGAAGGAGAACATCCTTTTGTGCATACCATCGAGTGCTTTTCCATTCCACTAGTGAATGTAAGGCCTTGAAGGATAAAATACAACTTCATGATTTAGGTGCCATCAAACTCTCATTTGATTGATACACCTGCCTTTTCTTCGCATGACAAGTGATATCGAGGTTTACCTCTATCCTGTATGTCCTATATATCTTGCATGGTTCTCCTCCCCTCTATGATGGGGGTAGTGATAACTCATTTTGGAGATGTGCGTCCTTCTTAAAGGACCCCCTTTCTTCTCTCTATCTTTCAATTGAAGCATCCCTTGAGTGGACCCCTTTTCTCTCTTGAAGGGTTCCCGAGGGACCCCCTTTGAAAACTTCTTCAAATGAGTTCTTTGCATCTAGCTTGGGGGCAACCCGACTAGACCTGTTTCATGTCTCTGCATCTAGCTTGGGGGCAGCCTAACTAGACCTCGCTTCTCAAACAACGCATCCCTTGAGTAGACCCCTCTTCTTTTGAATGGTTCCCAAGGGACCCCTTTGAAAGTCTTCCACCTTGACGATGGTCTACATGACTATCTACTTGCTTTCCCTACAAGACCAAGAACCTATAGAGCTCCTTTACATTCTTATTGGGTGATACGGGTTTTTGATGCAGGAGTATCCTTGGTTCTTGGCAATCTTGCATCAACCAAAAATATTTTCTTTCAGTTTTGTTCTTATTTTGTTCTTTTCTCAGTCCAAGTTGGCAGATTTGGCATTTCTTCATAGTTGCTCACTAGACCCTGTGGATCTTTGTGTACATTATGGGCTTGTTCATCTTTCTTATTCCAAGATTTGAGTGTGATTGGATCTTTTTCCAGCAAGTTATCGCTTCTGGAATTTCATGGCGGTTTCTTGACCCGACACCAGAATAGTTTTCAAGCCTATCGGTTAATTTGATCATTGTGGATCACCCTTGTCACTTGCGAATCTTAATAGTGTGATTTTAAATGTTCTGTGGAGTGTCCCCGACCTTCCTTATAGGTCCACACTTCATTTTATGCACCTTTTGATAGAGTAATTCAAATTTGAGGCTGACCTATTCATGTGCACGTTACATTTTCTTTCCTTGGTTAATGTGATGATCTTTGGCTGACACAAATATTTCCAAAATCGCAGATATAGTATAAAGCTTGCAATCGATCATGAGAACAAGTAGCGAAGTTATTAGTGGAGTTAGTAGTTGATTGAGTAGATTAAGATTAATCTAAATTGTAAGAGTTCAACTCGCATCTAGGAGCATATTGGAATGTTGTATTGAACATGTTATATTAGGTCTGTGAGCCGAATCTGTAAGCCTAGATGTTGTTGACTGAATGTAACTGAGATTTGTATTAATGAGAATATTTGAATTTGCATTTTCCTCCATATTTTGTATTGCTTTCGTTGTGTTTCTCTTACCACACGGTTCAGATAGTTCTCCTTAAGGACCCTCCTATCGTGGCTACGTCAAATTGGTATTAGAGCGAGGTTCAATCTGTGTGAGGTAATCAAAATTCGCGGAGTCCTATAGAAGATTTGTTGTGGGGTGGCAGATTGAGGATCTGACCTATAGTTGCAAAGGAATTGTGTAAAGATGGCGGGAAGAAGAAATGTTAGAGGAAATGGAGTGCATGGAAATGCAAACCCAACTTTAATGGAGATGTTAAGAGGAATTGATGCCATATTAGATGCAATCGAAATGGCCCAAAGAAGAGGTCGACCAGTTGATGATGTAAGTGATAAAGAGGTAGAAGTACAAGATGAAAGAGGAAGAGAAGAGCAACTTGGTATATATCAAGGAGAAGAAAGGTTCATAAGAGCCCTAATCAAAGTGAATACAAGACCACATTTCAATCCACCAGATTATAATGGTAAGTTGGGTTTAGAAGAATTGCTTGATTGGATAACATAGATGGACAAGTATTTTGAATTTACAGGTACTACTAAAGATAAGAAGGTGAAATATGCTTGTACAAAGTTGAGAGGACATGCATCCCTTTGGTGGGAACATTTGCAGATAGATAGGTAGAGAAGAGGAAAATAGACGATAAAGTTGTGGGATTGGATGGTAAATAAGTTGAAGACAGTTTATGCTTGAAAATTATCAGATTAGTTTGTTTCAAAAGTTGCAAAACCTGAAGCAGAAAGATTCAAGTGTGATAGAGTATACTGAGGAGTTCTATAAGTTGAATATTAGATCTGGACATTCAGAAGATGAGATTGAGCAAGTAGCTAGGTAGGTGAATGGTTTCAGGTCATCTATACAAGATGAGATTAGTCTGATTAAGTTGCAGATTGTGGAAGAGGCATATCAGTGTGCCCTAAAGGCAGAAGAGAAGTTGAATAAAAGACATGAGCAGAGACAGAGAGGAAGAGATGGAAGATTTAAGAGAGGAAGAAATTTTTCTGGAGGAGGAAGAGGCTCTTTTACAAATCAGAATAAGGATAAGGAGGTAAGTAAGAATGAAAATTTGTATCATAGAGGTGATGGGAACTCTTACAGAAGAGGAGGATATTGTGGTTACCGGAATGAAGGATATAGAAAGGATGATAAGGAGAAAAGAGTATTTAGGGGAACTTGCTTTAAGTGTGGTGGAGAAGGACATAGAGCTTTTGAATGTAATCAGGGAGAGAAAAGAAAAAAGACAAAGAACAATAGGAGAATAACCTTTGTTGAGGAAGAACATGTTGGATCATCTAATAAACTGGAAGAGGGAGAATTTTTGGTGAATAGAAGAGTATTGTGTCAGAGTGAGTTGGAAAAGGAGCCATTGCAGAGAAAAAATTTGTTTCAGACTAGATACAAGGTAGCTGGTAAATGTTGCAAAGTGATTGTGGACAGTGGAAGTTCTAAGAACCTGGTTTTTGAAGAGATGGTGACAAAACTAAAGTTGGAAAGGTTGAAGCACCCGAAGCCCTATCAGATAGCTTGGATTCAAGATACTGGGAAGTGAACAATGTTTGGTGAAATTAAAGATAGGAAATTACCATGATGAAGTTATGTGTGATATCATGCCTATGGATATATGTCATATTTTGTTGGGAAGGCCTTGGCAATATGATCGACAAGCTATTCATGATGGAAAGAAGAATATATATACTATTGTTGCTGATGGGATGAAGCATATTTTGTTACCTTTGGAAGATGTCCCTATAGTTGAGGTTTGTACGAGTACTAGAGTTTGTTTGGTTGATGGAAGGAGATTCCTTGATGGATTGAGACATGAGAATGTGTGTTATGTCTTAGTTCCTAAGAATACTGTAGACTTGAAGCATGTGGAAGAACAACCGAAAGAGATAAAGGAGTTGCTGACAGAGTATGAGGAGATCATTTCGAATAATGTACCTAATGGATTACCACCTGTGAGGAGTATTAGTCATTACATGGATTTGATTCCTGGAGCTAGTTTTCCTAATAAAGCAACACACTGGATGCCACCGAAAGAGAATGAAGAGTTGAATAGACAAGTGCAAGATTTTTGAAGAAGGGTTTGATTAGAGAGAGCATAAGTCCATGTGCAATACCTGTTGTGCTAGCACCTAAGAAGGATGGAGAATAGAGGATGTGTACATATTCTAGAGCCATAAACAAGATCACGGTGAAGTATAGATTTCCTTTGCCCTGGATGGATGACATCATGGATTGTTTGAGTGGAGCTAGATACTTTACAAAGATAGATTTGAAGAGTGGATATCATCAGATCAAGATCAAAGAAGGATATGAGTGGAAAAAAACATTCAAGACAAATGAAGGATTGTATGAGTGGTTAGTGATGCCTTTTGGATTGACAAATGCACCGAGTACTTTCATGAGGTTGATGAATGGAGTATTGAATAAATTCTTGGGTAAGTTTATGATTGTGTACTTGGACGACATCTTGATTTTCAGTAAGAGCAAAGAAGAACATTTGTTGCATATCAGACAAGTTTTGCAGAGGTTGAGAGAGGAGCAGTTGTTGATAAACATTAAGAAGTGTAGTTTCATGAAGGAGGAATTGGTATATCTGTGGATAGATTGAAGATGGATCCTAAGAAGGTAAAAGCAATTGTTGAGTGGCCTACACTAGAAAGCATTGGAGAGGTAAGATCATTTCATCGATTGGCTAGTTTCTACTGAAAGTTCATTAGGAATTTTAGTACTATTTGTAGTCCTATGATAGAAACAATGAGAAGAGATAAGAAGGGTTTTAGATGGACATCTGGAGCAAACTGTAGTTTTGAATTGTTAAAGCAGAAGGTGAATGAGCAGCCTGTGTTGGCTTTACCATATTTCAATAAGGTATTTCAAGTAGACTGTGATGCAAGTGGAAATGCAATTGGATCAGTGTTGAGTCAAGAAGGGAGACCTGTAGCTTATTTCAGTGAGAAGTTGAATGATGATAGGAGAAGATATTCAGTGTATGATCAGGAATTTTATGCTATAGTTCAAGCCTTGAAGAAGTGAAGACATTACTTGTTGCCTAAGGAGTTTGTGTTGTACACAGATCATCAAGCATTGCAATATTTGAACAGTCAGGGTAAGTTGAATAAGAGACACATGAGATGGGTAGAGTTCTTGCAGAGTTACACTTTTGTTTTGAAGCATAGGAGTGGAAAGACAAATAGAGTTACAGATGCTTTGAGTAGGAGAAGGAATTTACTAACAGAGATGAGAGTGGAGGTATTAGGCTTTGATGAGTTGAAGAACTTGTATGAGGAAGACCCAAATTTTCTAGAACCTTGGAGAGCTTGTAAAGAACCTATTTTGGAGGATAGAAGCCAGTGGTTGGATTATTTCATTCAAGAAGATATGTTGTTCAGAGGCAATAAGTTGTGTATACCCTGGAGTTCAATGAGGGATAACTTGGTGAAAGAGAAGCATAGTGGAGGAATGTCAGGACACTTTGCAGTTGATAAAACAGTGGCATTGGTAAGTGCGAATTATTTTTGGCCACAAATTCATAAGGATGTTAGGAGATTTGTGCAGAGTTGTAGAGTTTTTCAAGTTACAAAAGGAGGTAGTCAGAATATTGGATTGTATAAGCCTTTAACAATTCCAAAGAGACCATGGGAGGACATCAGTATGGATTTCATACTTGGTTTACCAAAGACACAAAGAGGTAATGATTCTATATTTGTGGTGGTAGATAGATTTTCTAAGATGGCACATTTCATACCTTGTAAGAAGGAAATAGATGTAGTACATGTAGCATACTTGTTTTTCAGAGAAGTGGTTAGATTGCATGGATTACCTAGGAGTAATTTTTCAGACAGAGATGTAAAGTTTGTTGGTTACTTTTGGAGAACACTTTGGAAGAAGCTGAAGACAGATTTGAAGTTTAGTTCTACATTCACCCACAAATAGATGGATAGACGAAGGTAGTAAACAGGAGTTTAGGGAATTTGCTAAGGTGTTTGACTGGAAGGAAGACTGAAAGTTGGTATTTAGTCCTTGCACAAGCAGAGTTTGTTTACAATAATTTAGTGAACAAGAGTACATGGAAGACACCTTTTGAGATTGTTATTGGAGTTCATCCTAGAGGAATATTAGAGTTGAGAGACATCAGTATGGGAGATAAGAGGAGTGCAGAAGTAGAAGAATTTGTAGAGCATATGAAGAAAGTACATTCTCAATTGAAACAACAATTGGAAGACATGAACCGAAAGTATAAGGAGAAAATAGATGAAAAGAGGAGACATAAGGAATTCGAAGTTGGAGACAAAGTGATGATATATTTGAGGAAGGAGAGATTTCCAGTTGGAACATACAACAAGTTGAAGATGAGGAAGTTTGGACCTTGTAATATTTTGAGGAAGTTTAATTCTAGAAATGCATACGAAGTGGAGTTACTGAATGGCATGGGTATATCACCTATATTCAACATTGCAGATCTACATCAGTAGTATGAAGAAAAATTCAATGAAGACAGTACAACAAAATTGGAGAATTAGTTTCCTAAACAAAAGTCAGATGAGATTGAGGAGATTTTGGATATTAGAGATGGAAGAAAGACTCGAGGAAGATAGTACAAAGAGTATCTTGTGAAATAGAAAGGTAGACTAGTGGAAGATTCTTCTTGGATTTCTTAGGCTAAGGTAGACCATCTTGGTTTTCCTTTATCCCTAGCAAAGTGAGGGACTCACTTTTCAAATAACCCCGGATATCTAATGCAAGAGCATCCTTGGTTCTTGGCAATCTTGCATCAACCAAAAATATTTTCTTTAAGTTTTGTTCTTATTTTGTTCTTTGCTTAGTCCAAGTTGGAAAATTTGGTATTTCTTCATAGTTGCTCACTAGACCCTATGGATCTTTGTGTACATCATGGGCATGTTCATTTTTCTTATTCCAAGATTTGAGCATGATTGGATCTTTTTTTGGCAAGTTATCACTTCCAAAATTTCATGGTGGTTTCTTGACTCGACACCGAAATAGTTTTCAAGCCTATCGGTTAATTTGATTGTTGTGGATCACCTCTATGACTTGCGGATCTTAACAGTGTGATTTTAAATGTTCCATGGAGTGTCCCCGACCTTCCTTATAGGTCCACACTTCATTTTATGCACCTATTGATAGAGTAATTCAAATCTGAGGCCGACCTATTCATGTGCACGTTACATTTTTTCCTTGGTTAATGTGATGATCTTTGGCTGATGCAATTGTTTCCAGAATCGCAGATATAGTATAAAGCTTGTGATCATGAGAACAAGCAATGAAGTTAGTAGTGGAGTTAGTAGTTGATCGAGTAGATTAAGATTGATCTGAATTGTAAGAGTTCAACTTGCATCTAGGAGCATATTGGAATGTTGTATTGAACATGTTATATCAGGCCTGTGAGCCAAATCTATAAGCTCAAATGTTGTCAGTCGAATGTAATAGAGATTTATATTAATGAGAATACTTGCATCTGCATTTGCCTCCATATTCTATATTGATTTTGTTGTGTTACTCTTGCTGCACGGTTCAGATAGTTCTCCTTGAGGACCCTCCTACCATGGTTGTGTCAGTTTTCCTCCTTGAGCGAGGATTGCTTTTATCACCTATCTTTGGTGATACGGGTTTTCCTCCTTGAGTGGGGATTGCTTTTATCACCTGTCTTTGGTGATACGGGTTTTCCTCCTTGAGCGGGGATTGCTTTCATCACCTGTCTTTGGTGATATGGGTTTTCCTCCTTGAGCGAGGATTGCTTTTATCACTTGTCTTTGGTGATACAGGTTTTCCTCCTTGAGTGGGGATTGCTTTTATCACCTGTCTTTGGTGATACGAGTTTTCCTCCTTGAGCAGGGATTGCTTTTATCAGTTGTCTTTGGTGATACGGGTTTTCCTCCTTGAGCGGGGATTGATTTTATCACCTATCTTTGGTGATACGGGTTTTCCTCCTTGAGTGGGGATTGCTTTTATCACCTATCTTTGGTGATATGGGTTTTCCTCCTTGAGCAGGGATTGCTTTTATCACTCTTGCATTCATTTCATTTTCATCTCTTTCTTCTCAGCTTGTATATACTAGATCGAAGATCTGCATCTTTTTCATCCTGTGTATATACCCTTCTCTTCATTTTAAAATTCTTCTATTTTTCAATTTGGGGATGATGCATAGTACTGAGACAACCTTTTACATCGAGGTCTCTTTACTTTGTTGACTCAAATCCTTTAGCTTTTTATGTTCTAACTTTGCTACCAAGTGCAGGCTTTTCTTGTCTAACGCATTAGTTTTGCAGGTCTTCAGCCTAGGGGCATGCTTTTGTGGTTCAAAGAGTTGTCTGCTTCCTCTATAGTATCCTTTTGGCATATGATGTTATTTATGTTTAGTAGATTTCCTTTAGCGTGCATATTATTATAGATTCATATGTCTGCTAAAGTGGGGGAAAAATGTATAAGCGTAAAATTGCACCCTTCACAATTTCACATACATTCTTGCATTCACTTTAGTGTCCACTCCCTTAGCATCTTAAGTAGGCTCATTTTAACCCTTGCATCAACCTTTCTCCCTCTCAGTCGAATGCTCTAGTACCCCTTTTCAGCAACCACCCTTTCGTGTTAACTTTTCGTTGAACCTTGTGCTTTTCCTGTTCGTGTTGTTTTATAGCTTGATGTGTCCAGACACTAGCGCACCACGCGGACGTCTGTGCGATGCGCTAGCATCTTGCGACGTGGCAATGTTCGGATGACCGTTTCTGAGCATGTTTTCCACTTTTTAGCTAATTTTATCAATGGAAACGACTCGGGATTCCTTGTAATTGCCTAGGAAGCTTATTTTCTTCCTTTTTAAACCATTCTTTCCATCTATTTGGTCTTCTGAATCTTCCTAGCTTTAGCTCTTACCTTTTTCTCCTTTCTTACTCTTGTTATTTTTCTTGCACAACTTAATACAACTTGTGGTAGCAGCTTCAAGCTCTCTTAGCTCCACTCTTGCAACTTCATCTCCTTCATTTCATGCTTGTGAGCATCCTGAGGTTCCATATCCCCTACTATTTGCATACTTACTTGGTGATACGGGTTCTCCTCCTCGAGTAGGGTTTGCTTTTATCACCTCTTTTGTGATAGGAGTTCTCCTCCTCGAGCGGGGTTTATTTTTATCACACACTTATTTGGTGGTGCAGGTTCTACTCCTGAGTGGGT
Source organism: Sequoia sempervirens (assembly GCA_007258455.2). Taxonomy (NCBI): domain Eukaryota; kingdom Viridiplantae; phylum Streptophyta; class Pinopsida; order Cupressales; family Cupressaceae; genus Sequoia; species Sequoia sempervirens. The sequence continues at coordinate 18,676 of VDFB02100700.1, read as the reverse complement.
TTTTCTTTCAGCACACACTTTGTTCATTTCTCTCTCTCTCTATCTTCTTGGCTGTCCATGGAGGTGGGAACACCAAAACAAGGGTTTAACTGAGGCAAACCCCTATACAGCCCCAACATTCTCCCCAGATATCACGTTTGTAGGTTTTGAAGACATTCGTTGGTGGAGGCTTCATCACTTGCGTGGTTGTAAGTATTTATTCCCTTTCTTCTTCTTAGCTTTATCATTTCTATTTCATTCTATTTCAATTTCATCATATTCTACTACTTTATCACATTTTGAAAATCCTTAATAATCAGAGTAGAAGCAATTATCTAGGCATTTTTTGTGATAAACTCATTCTCTAATCTGTACGAGACATAAGCATGCCGTGTTGTCATCTATTTCCTATGCTAACCTCCTTTGGCTGTGAATTTGTCAGTTTTTCCAAAGAATCTCTATGACTTGCTCTTTCGGATTCTAGAACTTTCACATTGTTCCTGAGGTAGATTAGGGCAATTTTCCCCATGAGGGTCTCTGAATGAAGAGAACTCATCAGTAGTGAATCCCCCTCTTCTACAATAACTAATGATTTAAAGTATTTGCAATAAGACATTTTCTTTCACTGTTGCACTACATTTGTGTTTCCATTCTTCTATCATAAGTGTGTTAGTCGAATGACTTAAAGTTTGCAAGACTTTAGGAAAGTTTTTGAACCCACAAAAATTTATTCTGATGACTTGGGAAATGTCCTCATGGTTTGGTCTGAGTCAAAGTGAATTCATTGTATCCTTTTCCATCATAAATGTGAAACAAAATATGTTTTGGAGACTCAAAGGATAGTAGTTTGATGGAAGTGGCATTATAGCATGAATAAATGACATGCAAAGGTTGAGTAATGTGCAGTGGTCCTATATATAGTATGCATAGGGTTTTAGGAAAAAGGGAGAGAATATGTTGGTCATGACAAGTTCAAGAATCCTTTTGCTATCAAGGAGAAGCAACACAATGATGCTCTTATGTTCCTTACTCCCTCAAAACGACAAGGCAACCCATTCATGGTAGAGAGATGAATGAAACTTGAATAGTTATGAAAGCAATGAAATTGAGGTTGTTTTGGGTATCTCAAGGTAATGAATAAAGAACATAAATGTAGAAGTTGCATTGAGTAAACACAATAAACTTGATTGCCTTGTGTCATTTCCCTTTCCTTGGTAGGATAATTTCTCCGAATTACATCACTGTAAACTTCCTAGAAATTTGTCATATGGTTTTCATCCACATTAATACTATCACTGTACTTAAGGTATGTTTACAAGAATGAGAGTTGATTCACGGGCATGTTCTACTTGATAAACATTCTCCTACACAGGTTACGTGGACATCCTTACAACATGCCTAAGATGGAGCATATTAATTCTAAGGACTACAAACTGATGATATTGCAATAAATAGTAAGGATAGTTATGACAAATGAGATGACAGTGATTAGACCCTTCCAAGGCAAAACAAGTAGAGGATAGTGATTTGTGAGTAAGCACGAAAGGGTAGAGGTAACTGTCATGACCTTGTAGGGAGAACTCAGTAAGGTCATATACATATAAATTCTTATGAACCCCTCTGTATATACAAAAGACAATCATGAAGAATTAGTGGGAAAAGATGTCATGAAGACTCAAGGAGCATAAATGACACTGAGCAAAGATGAATAGGAAAAATTTCTAACTGTTAACATTCATGAGAGGAGATAGGTCATGCTTGCAGACATGAAATAGGAATGTTATTTTGTCAAGATATTGCAAGAACATACTAAGACAGTGAGCAGTTGTGAAAAGTGGCTTTATGGAAAGAGCAACCATTTATACTTTCTAGGTAGATTTCTTGATGACAGTCATAAAGATAAGAGAGCTTGACAATCCTATGCTAGAAAGGCACTTTCAGACTTCAAAAAATGTACAGTGACAGTCCCATGATGACTTCTTGTGAACAGAGGGGATCAAATGTATAAGTGACTCAGTCATGTTTTCATTGTAAAGCATAGTCTCATGGAAATTATAAAGGGAGAGTATACATTCATGAAACCCTCTATTGAAGTGGAGGGCGATGAGTATGCTATTGAGACATAGGACAACAATGGTGGCACTATTTTGGCAAGTCAAGTATGAGAGTGGACAGTGCAAGGTTGACAATTCATGACATTCCATGATGAACCTTGATAAGTATGACAAAATGATACTCCTTTGAAAACTTTTATGAGAAGATAAGATTTAAAGGCAGTCCATTTATGCTGATCATGGTGACAAGGTTTCTTTTGCTTTCTTTGACTATATATTGGGTAGAGAGCTTCATGACAGTCTAAGACTATGTAGAGTGTAAGATAGAGCATCAAGAAACTTATGAATGGTCATATCAAGTGCAAAATAGTATGTGGGCCTGAAATCTCACGGTGAAGTAAAGGTTGGAACTATATTTAAAACTCTTATCAAAACTCTTAATGTTGCCAAGCTTCATTTTGTAGCATAGCATGAATGTATGTTTTGATGACACTTATCATCAATTTGAGAGCTTGTAAAAGGTCCTCATGGTTATGGTTTGATTTAAGGGAAGTTTTTAGCTCATAATAATGTAGTTGTGGGCAATTTTGAGACCTAAAAAGTAGGATTTTGGGGTTTGCACGACCAAGGACTTTAGAATCTTCATGAAAGGACGACAAGGGCAACAAGCTAAGATTTTCTAGGGGCAGTTTTAGACATTCATGAGGCAGTTTGAGCAGTTGGAGATTTTTGAAGAGCAATTAGAGGGCTTTCCACTTTCCAAGCATATAGGAGACAGTTTGATCAAATCACCCACTTTTCAAGCATCTAGGAGCATCTTTAGTTGGATAAAACAAATTAATCAAGCCTTTTTGTTCAACAACTTACAATCAAAAGAGAAAAACAAGGAAACACTTAGCTAGGTGCCTAAAAAAAAAATTGACCTTTTCAAATAGTTGTGACACATGTCATATGTTGATTGCAACTTGAAACTAGGAGTTAGGAAATGATTGTTTGTAAAAGGAAAGCCTAGTTTTATTCTTCCTTAGTTCTTTTCACTTTGAGGCAACATTGTAAACTTGGCTAAGTTTCTTTCTGCTCATTTCTGATATTGTAACTCATTTTTAGTTTTCAAACTAAAAATAAGCACTTTGTAACACTTTATCAAGCAAGAGACACATGTTTTTCAGATTATGTATTGTTGTATATGCATCTTCTATCAATAAAACAAGCATTTTGTCCTTCAAATATTCTGTTCTGGTTGTGTGTGTGAGGTAATTGATGTTATTTTTTATGATTTTTATGTGTAAATCCTCAAATGAATGTCTTACTTCCATCATTTTCAAGCAAAAATGATATGTTTATGTAGGTTATTGTTTGTGTCATAGTTCAAACAGGTATTAGTTTGTGAAGAAAAACACATTTTCTTCCTTCTAAAACTGCAAGAAATATAGACCTTTCAACAAAATACTTATACATAGATATGTCAAACCTTATGTTGTGCATAAGCAACTAAAACAATGATTAGTTGTATGTCAAAATAGTAATACAAGGTCTGAGAAAATCACTTTTGGTGCATCACCTCAGTAGGAAAGTAGGTTCATCTTTATGTTTCCTTCTTGCTCTTTTCCTTAGCAAAGCATTAGTTTAGTTAGATTTGGTGATAAATCCAAGGGAACTAGCCCTCTTTGCAGGTTCTTTTCTGTTTAGGTAACCCACAGCCTAGAAAAGTCCCCATGTTTCACTAATAAGCTAAGTTTTGTAACTTAGCAAGGGCACAATATTGAGTGATAACAATTCCAATGATTCCTTTGAATCATGCTCAAATATCTCCAAGCCAATGATAAGGTGTGATATATGCTAATAAGATGGATCAGGTACCATAGAATATTTTCGAACAGGGACCATGGATGTATGGTGATATATGGATCGACGTGAATATGATACTATTACAGATGATGATAAATGATTCTAATAGGTCAACTCATGAATGTGTGTGAAATTTGTCATGATAGAAGCTAATATGGGTGAGACAAGAGCAATATTCAAATATGGAAATGGTGATATAACTTCATCGAAGCTAATATCAAATAGAAGATTAATGCCCTCAATGGTGTCATCAAATCTACAAGGTCAGATTCTATAAACAAATATGTGATGTTTGGTAGATATGCATCCCAATGTGGCAGACCTGGAAAGATGATACCAATGACCTATTACAAAGAATCATTAGAACTCATGAATGAGTCAACACCACATTCAAATGTAACAGCAGGTGATGTGGGAGATGAGATATCAATGCAAGTCATGGGACTACATTGTTCATCCCTAAATGATGGTTTTTCACAAGATGTATAAGTGAGAGTGAATGATGTTTATACATGTGTTGGAACTAGGGGATCAAGTAAGGCAATACCATGATTAAGAAGAATTTTCTACATTTCCTGAATTCTATGAAATTGACATTATTTTGTTGTATACCTTTTCTTTTCACAATATCCACATTTGGTTTTCTATTTATTAGGAGGATTAAGAAGAATACTCAAATGGAAGGGATTTAGTGTGAGAGACATGATCTCATGAACCAAAAAACTAAAAAATAGAAACACCTACTTTTCCCCCCTTGATTCAAAGATCCCCCCTAAGAATGATTAGTGTTGATTGTATCCCCCCAAAACAATGTTCAAGAGAATTTTTACAAGTTGTGAAGATCATATACCAAATTGACCATTTATGATGAATGATTCTTTTTACAAAATGGGTTGTTCAAATCTTAATTTTATATGTAAAATTGAATTTCTTGCAAAATTCTAATAGAAATAAATTTTTTTTATAAAATTTTGATAATCGGGGTGAAAGTTATGCCTCATCAGATTTTGCTTATAAAATTGACTTTGAAGGCCAAAAAATGCAATTAAACAACAACAAATAAAAAACATCTCAATATCACAATGTCAGTGATGAAACTAGCTTCCTGTTGACTATTTACACTCGAAAAATTGATCCCTTGTTTGTAAGATATGGCAAAATGAAAAAAACACCCCCTTACAAGCTCTTGATGGTTAACTAGTAGTGATGAAAAAATGTTAACAATTTAGCTAAACCATTAGTAGTTAGCATTAAATGTCATGTTTAAAGCATACATTAAATACAAAAGTTAAAGCGCTAACTTAGGCGACTCTAATCCAAAGACATGTTAACATTGGAGAATTAAGCTTGGTCAAAGGGATAAAGAAACTTGAAATGGATCCTTGTGTGCCACATGTGGGAGTGTTGAGTTGGTTGGAGAGCTATGAGAAAAGACCCCATGCCCAAAAACTGAAACCTTTGACCAAATTGTTGTGCAGACCAAGTGGTAAGAGAAGCAAATGGAGGCTCACTTGGGGTAGTGGCCCAAAATAAAAAAATATTCAAAACTTGCATGGTATTTTGATCTATCTATGCAAGGAGAATGTTGATAGGGATAACACAACCTTCAAAGGAGATTGTAGGTCAAAAAAATGCCACACATGCCAAGATTACAAGGGTTGCAGTTAGCACAAGTCTTGTAGAAGACAGATTAAGAGCATGAAGTCACACATGGGAAGGTTGCTTGAGGTGTTGGACGCAAGATACTATAGATTAATGGGGTCACACAAGGATGATGAGTCCATGTGTGATGCGCCACACTCCTCTTTATAGACGCCTGACTTTGTCCCACTAGTTCTACAAAGGAAAGGCTGAGAGAAGGATCAGTTCACAATGTTTTGAACACTACATGTAGAAGGCATCATGGACTCTTGATCAATAGTGTGATGAAAACTACAATATCATCTATAGGTGCAATGGGGTTGTGAAAGGCCTGTAGAGGCCACTACAAGCCTTTGTCTAATTGTAGCCCACAAAGGAGATGATGAAATAAATAGAAGTAGCCAGTGGAGTCCAATGTTGCTTCACTCGACAATGGTAGATTGACATGTTGAAAAATTACAACAAAACAAGTTTTGAACCATGCAACAATAGGCCAGATAGGCCAAAATATGTTTGCAAATTGGCCAAAATGGCCAAAATTTCTTGCAAAATTTCAAATAGATAAAAAATGGCCAAATTCTCACAAAGAGAAAACTTTCTACCCAATGGGAAGATGGGTAGAGGATCATATTGGTCCTTTACATTTTTTCCACTTTTGTACAATCAGTATAGAGGCCCAAAATATTGTAAAAATTAAAAATTATTAAAATTAATGAAATAAAATATATTTTGAATTTCCCGAGCCTTTTGGATGCAATGGTAGTGCTCATTTGGCTCACTTTGATGTGAAAATGGATGTACTTTCATGGCTCTAATGCCATGTTGGAGAATTCCAAGATCAGAGAGCTCAAAACAAACTTCCACAAGTGAACAAAATAGGCACAATAGTATGTCTATCAGTATACAATGAAGAGTGTGTAAATACAATGATCAAGCCTTGTATATATAGGCAAGGATGAGGAGGTGAGAAGGCAAGATTGAAACTATTACTACCCCTCCAAAAATGGGACACTTGTGATCTCACTTGACAAGTGTGTGAGCAAGTGTCAATATATGTCGCAAGTCATGGGGACAAATGTCTCAATCATATGAAGTGAGACAAAAGAAAAATAAACCTGAGTGAACTTAATCTAGGTGTGAATAGATCAATCCTAGAAAGGTGACTATCTAACTAGGTATGATAATGACTCTATTTACTAAAAAAATCAAGGTGACAATAACACAAATTCCTATTATAGTTAATCATAAACTAGTAATTGAATCTTTCCTTGATAATTCCATTTGATTCAACACAAACTCTTTCATTTTATAGATCATTTTCATGTTAAAATAAAAATAAAATGGATTTATAATTAAAGAATATTTAGCTATTTAGAATAAATTACAAGTTAAACCCTAATCTACATTCTAATTTAAACTTTATTATACTCCTAAATCTATACATTTATAAAAATATAAAAGATAAAGGTTGAGAGAAAGATGATTGAGCTTGTTTTATAATAATTAAAATTTTGAATTAGTTGAGAAGACAAATCCTTGAAACTAATCTCCTCCTTGGCCAATATACACAACCAAAAATACAAGATAATGCAGATGTCTACGGATAACTTGACAATGAGAAAAATGAACAAGACCATCAAATCATGTTCGACTAGGTATGATAATGACTCTATTTACACTAACACCCCCTTAAGTGAAACTAAGGGAGTAATATATTCATTGATGATGAGTCTCAATGACAAGGCCATATTAGGCACTCATGTGTACAAATATATCATAAAGTGAAGTAAAGGAGAAAAATCTAGTGGGAAATAAAAAACCCCCTCCAAAAGAGAAATGCAATGAAATGAAATGGAATGTACAAGTGAAGAAGATAGAAGGACTCATGATGACCCCCCAAGGACTATTTCTCGAACAAAGTACAATGAATTTTCCCCCCATAGGAGAGAAAAGAGAGAAGGTCATGTGACGGGCCCCCAAAAAATGTGAAGTAATGAGCTCCATGTGAGGAAATGCTTCCTCCCAAAAGTGATAGTAGAATATAAACCATGCAAAATCCCCTCAAAACAATGTATTTGGTGCTAGTAGATGCTCAACACTAGATGTTGAAGATGATCCATAATTGTTGAATAACATTTCTCCCCTTGGGAAGAAACAACACCACAAATGAGTGCAATATAACTTCCCATTTCGAAAAGGAATATACAAGAAGTGTGATGAATGTCTTTGAATGATCCAAAGATTGAAATGATGCCAATGATTCCTTCAAATGATGATAAGAAATCTCCAAGCCAATGATAAGGTGTGATAGATGCTAATAAGATGGATTAGGTACCATAGAATATTTTTGAAAGGGACCATGGATGTATGGTGATAAATGGATCGACGTGAATCTAATACTACTGCAAATGATGATAACCAAGTCTAATAGGTCAACTCATGAATGTGTGCACAATTTTTCATGATAGAAATTAATGTAGGTGAGACAAGAGCAATATTCAAATATGGCAATGGTGATGTAACTTCATTGAAGCTAATATCAAATAGAAGACGAATGTCCTCAATGGTGTCATCCAAATCTACAAGGTGGGATTATACAAACATATATGTGATGTCTGGTAGATATGCATCCCAATGTGGCAGATCTAGAAAGGTGATAACAATGACCTATTGCAAAGAATCATTGGAACTCAAGAATGAGTCAGCACCACATTAAATTTTAATAGTAGGTGATGTGGGAGATGAGATATCAATGCAAGTCATGGGACTGCATTGTTCATCCCCAAATGATGGTGTTTCACAAGATGTCTAAGTGAGAGTGAATGATGTTTATACACGTGTTGGAACTAGAGGATCAAGTAAGGCAATACCATGATTAAGAGGAATTTTCTAGATTTCCTAAATTCTATGAAATTGGTATTATTTTGTTGTATACCTTTTCTTTTCACAATATCCACATTTGATTTTCTATTTATTAAGAGGATTACGAAGAATACTCAAGTGGAAGAGATTTAGTTTGAGAGACATGATCACATGAACCAACAAACTAAAAAATAGAAACACCTAGTTTGCCCCCCTTGATTCAAAGAGCCCCCCAAAGAATGATTAGTGTTGATTGTATCCCCCCAAAACAATGTTCAAGAGAATTTTTACAAGTTGTCAAGATCATATACCAAATCGACCATTTATAATGCATGATTCTTTTTACAAAATGGGCTATCCAAATCTTAATTCTATATGCAAAAATGAATTGCTTACAAAATTTTGATAGAAATTAAAAAAATATATAAAATTTTGATAATCGGGGTGAAATTTATGCCTCATTGAATTTTTCTTATAAAATTGAGTTTGGAGGCCAAAAAATGCAATTAAACAATAAAAAACATCTCGATATCAAAACTTTGGCAATGAAACCAACTTCATGTTGACTATTTACACTTGAAAATTTGACCCCTTGTTTGTAAGATATGGAAAAATGAAAAAAACACCCCTCACAAACTCTTGATGGTTAACTAGTAGTTATGAAAAAATGTTAACAATTTAGCTCAGCTATTAGTAGTTAGCATTAAATGTCATGTTTAAAGCATACATTAAATACAAAATTTAAAGTGTTAACTTAGGTGACTCCAATCCAAAGGCATGTTAACGTTGGAAAATTAAGTTTAGTTAAAGGGATAAAGAAACCTGAAATGGCTCCTTGTGTGCCACATGTGGGAGTGTTGAGTTGGTTAGAGAGCTATGAGAAAAGACCCTACGCCCAAAAATTGAAACCTTTGACCAAATTGTTGTGCAATCCAAGTGGTAAGAGAAGCAAATGGAGGCTCACTTGGGGCAATGGCCCAAAATAAAAACTATTCAAAGCCTACATGGTATTTTGATCTATCTATGCAAGGGGAATGTTGATAGGGATAACACAACCTTCAAAGGAGATTGTAGGTCAAAAAAATGTCACATGCCAAGATTACAAGGTGTTGCAACCAACACAAGTCTTGTAAAAGGCAGATTAAGAGCATGAAGTCGCACATGGGAAGGTTGCTTGAGGTGTTGGATGCAAGAAACTACAAATAAATGGGGTCACACAAGGATGATGAGGCCATGTGTGATGCACCACACTCCTCTTTACACACACCTGACTCCATCCCATTGGTTCTACAAAGGAAAGGTTGAGAGAAGGATCAATTCACGTGTTGAACACTACATGTAGAAGGCATCGTTGACTCTTGATCAATAGTGTGATGAAAACTACAATATCATCTACAGGTGCAATGGGGTCGTGAAAGGCCTATAGAGGCCACTACAAGCCTTTGTCCAATTGTAGCCCACAAAGGAGATGATGAAATAAATAGAAGTAGCCTATGGAGTCCAATGTTGCTTCACTCGACAATGGTAGATTGACATATTGAAAATTTCTTACAAAACAAGTTTTGAACCCTGCAACAATAGGCCAGATAGGCCAAAATATGTTTGCAAATTGGCCAAAATGGCCAAAATTTCTTGCAAAATTGCAAATAGATAAAAAATGGCCAAATTCCCACAAAGAGAAAACTTTCTACCCAATGGGCAGATGGGTAGAGTATCAAATTGGTCTTTTACTATTTTTTTTAATTTTTTTAATTTTGTACAATGAGTACATAGGCCCAAAAAATTGTAAAAATTAATGAAATAAAAGATATTTTTCATTTCCTTCTGGATGCAATGGCAGTGGTCATTTGGATCTATGACACTTCATTAATAGGGCTATGTGTGGGGGTCACTTCGATGTGAAAAGGAATGTGATTTCATGGCTCTGATACCATGTTGGAGAATGCCAAGATCAGAGAGCTCGAAACAAACTTCCAAAAGTGAACAAAATAGGCACAATAGTATGTCTATCAGTATACAATCAAGAGTGTGTAAATACAGTGATCAAGCCTTGTATGTATAGGAAAGGATGAGGAGGTGAGAAGGTAGGAGTGAAACCCTTACTACCCCTCCAAAGATGGGACACTTTTGATCTCACTTGACAAGTGTGTGAGCAAGTGCCAATATATGTCTCAATCATATGAAGTGAGACAAAAGCAAAATAAATCTGAGCAAACTTAATCTAGGTGTGAATAGATCAATCCTAGAAAGGTGATTAGCTAACTAGGTATGATAATGACTCTTTACACTAAAAAATCAAGGTGAGAGTAACACAAATTCCTATTATAGTTAATCATTAACTAGCAATTGAATCTTTCCTCGATAATTCCAATTGATTCAACACAAACTCCATTGCATTTTATAGATCATTTTCATGTTAAAATAAAAATGAAATGGATTTATAATTAAAGAAGATTTAGCTATTTAGAATATAATCTACATTCTAATTTAAACTTTATCATACTCCTAAATCTAATACATCTGTAAAAAAAGATAAAAGATAAAGGTTGAGAGAAAGATGATTGAGCTTGTTTTATAATCACAAATTTGAATCAGTTGAGAAGACAAATCCTTGAAACTAATCTCCTCCTTGGCCAATATACACACAACCAAAAATACAAGATGATTTAGATGTCTACAGATAACTTTACAATGAAGAAAAATGAATAAGACCATAAAATCATGTTCAACTAGGTATGATAATGACTCTATTTACACTAACACCCTCCTTAAGTGAAACTTAGGGAGTAGTATATGCATTGATGATGAGTCTCAACTACGAGGCCATATTAGGTACTCATGTGTACAAATATATCATAAATTGTAGTAAAGGCTCAGAAAAATTCGGTGGGAAATAAAAAACTTCCTCCAAAAGAGAAATGCAATGAAATGAAATGGAATGTACAAGTGAAGAAGATAGAAGAAGGACTCATGATGACCCCCCAAGGACTACTTCTAGAACAAAGTATAATGAATGTTCCCCCCATAGGAGGGAAAAGAGAGAAGATCATGTGACCCCCCAGAAAATGTGAAGTAATGAACTCCATGTGAGGAAATGCTTCCTCCCAAAAGTGATAGTAGAAGAGAAACCATACAAACTCCCCTCAAGATGATATTTTCCATGTTGGTAGATGCTCGACATTGGATGTTGAAGATGATCCATGATTTTTGAATACATTTATCCCCTTGGGAAGAAACAACACCACAAATGAGTGCAATATAACTTCCCATTTCGAAAAGGAATATACAAGAAGTGTGATGAATGTCTTTGAATGATCCAAAGATTGAAATGATGCCAATGATTCCTTTGAATGATGCTCAAATATCTCCAAGGCAATGATGGGGTGTGATAGATGCTAATAATATGGATCAAGTACCATAGAAGATTTTGGAATAAGGACTATGGACAGATGGTGATATTTAGACCAATGTGAATCTGATACTATTGCAGATGATGATAATTGAGTCTGATAGGTCAACTCATGAATGTCTACATAATATTTCATGATAGAAGCTAATGTAGGCGAGACAAGAGCAACATCCAAATATAGAAACGGTGATGCAACTTCATTGAAGCTAATATCAAATAGAAGACGAATATCCTCAAAGGTGTCATCCAAATCTACAAGGTGGGATTCTACAAAAAAATATGTGATGTTTGGTAGATATGCATTCCAATGTGGTGGATTTGGAAAGATTATAACAATGACTTATTGCAAAGAATCATTGGAACTCATGAATGAGTCAACACCACATTCAAATGTAGCAACAAGTGATGTGGGAGATGAGATATCAATGCAAGTCATGTGACTACATTGTTCATCGCCAAATGATGGTGTTTCACAAGATGAATAAGTGAGAGTGAATGATGTTTATACATGTGTTGGAACTAGAGGATCAGTTAAGGCAATACCATGATTAAGAATAATTTTCTCCATTTTTTGAATTCTATGAAATTAACATTGTTTTGTTGTATACCTTTTATTTTCACAATATCCACATTTGATTTTCCATTTATTATGAGGATTACGGAGAATAATAAAATGGAAGGGATTTAGTGTGAGAGACATGATCACATGAACCAACAAACTAAAAAATAGAAACACATAGTTTTCCCCCCTTGATTTAGAGAGCTCCCCAAGAATGATTGATGTTGATTTTATCCCCCTCAGAACAATGTTCAAGAGAATTTTTACAAGTTGTGCAAATCGAATACCAAATTGATCATTTATAATGCATGACAATTTTTACAAAATGGGCTATCCAAATCTTAAATTTATATGCAAAAATGAATTCCTTGCAAAATTTTGATAGAAATAAAAAAAAATTGCAAAATTTTGATAATCGAGGTGAAAGTTATGCCTCATCGAATTTTCCTTATAAAATTGACTTTGGAGGCCAAAAATGCAATTATACAACAAAAAAAAAAACATCTCGATATCAAAATATTGGTGATGGAACCAACTTCCCATCAACTATTTACACTCAAAAAATCAACCCCTTGTTTGTAAGATATGGCAAAATGAAAAAAACACCCCCTTACAAACTCTTGATGGTTAGCTGGTAGTTATGAAAAACTGTTAATTTAACTAAGCCATTAGTATTTAGCATTAAATGGCATGTTTAAAGCAAACATTAAATACAAAATTTAAAGCTCTGACTTAGGAAACTCCAATCCAAAGATGTGTTAATCGTTGGAGAACTAAGCTTGGTCAAAGGGATAAAGAATCTTGAAATGGCTCCTTGTATGCCACATGTGGGAGTGTTGAGTTGGTTAGAGAACTGTGAGAAAGGGCCCATGCCCAAAACCTAAAACCTTCGACCAAATTATTGTGTAGGCCATGTGGTAAGAGAAGAAAATAGAGGCTCACTTGGGATAGTGGCCCAAAATAAAAACTATTCAAATCTTGCATGGTATTTTGATGTAGGGGAGAGGGGCCAGTAGTCGTGCGGGCTAACTTTATCAATTCATGTAGTGATTGATTGGAATATCGTGGAACCTTCTCTCTTTTTTGAAATGTGGATTGCCCTCTTATCTATCTATAACTAAGGTTTGGAGGTGTGACTCATCATGCAACTCGCCACATTAGCACATCAATTGAGAAGTGTCTAAAATTTTATTTTTAAAAGATTCGACCAAAACTTAATCATGGGACCCCTAGTAGTTGAACAAAAATATACCATTTGTTGCTTGTAAAAATCATGATTTTATTTAAAATAAAATTAATATGCAACTAAATGGACCAAATACCTATTGGTAACCATAAATCTTGATATCTCTAACTTTTATATTCAACACATATGGACCAATAGTTGAACACAAAAAAAAACTATTTGTTGTTATAAAAACAACACATAATTATTTAAAATACAACTTATATCAAACAAAAATGGACCAATAGTTGAATATTAAAACTTTTTGAAAATCTTTCACATTTAATGGGAAAATACATGGTATTTATTGTGCTCACCTTTTATATTTGTGATAGGACAAACTATTAATATAAAATACTCCAATGCTTGTACATTGCTACCCCAATAGTTGTACACATAAGAACAATATTTTTTCACTATGATAACAATACTTGTTTAAATGAATGTCTTATTTTATTAAATGAGCATTTTATTTTTTAAATGTCACACTTATAGTAGATAGTTATGATATTTTATTTGAAATTACTTATTTCACTTCTTCATGAATGTATTTATGTTTTTGTATATAACATTTAGAGGTTCTCATGTGTTCAAGTATGGTTCCACTTTTTATCAACATTTGGTTATTTTTTATTTACATTTGAACTATTTATTTACAATATATACTATAAATATGTGGTAGGACTGGATATTATAATCACAATTGACTGCATGACTATTGGACCATGCACGATTACTGACCCCTATCCACTATCTATACAAGGAGAATGATGATAGGGATCACACAACCTTCAAAGGAGATTGTAGGTAAAAAAAACTCCATGCATGCCAAGATTACAAGGTGTTGCAGCCAACACAAGTCTTGTAGAAGGCAAATTAAGAACATGAAGTCACACATGGGAAGGTTGCTTAAGGTGTTAGATGCAAGAAACTATAGATAAATGGGGTTGCATAGTGATGATGAGACCATGTGTGATGCACCACACTCCTCTTTACACACACGTGAATCCGTTCACGATGTGTTGAACACTGCATGTAGTTCAAGCATCGTGGACTCCTAATCAATGGTGTGATGACAACTACAATAACATCTGCATGTGCAATGGGGTCATGAAAGGCTTGTAGAGGTGCTACAAGCCTTTTCCAATTGCAACCCATAAAGAAGATGATCAATGAAAGAAATAGAAGCTTCCTATGGAGTCTAATACTGCTTCACTCAAAAATGGTAGATTGACATGTTGACAAATTCCTTAAAAAACAAGTTTTGAACCCTAATAGGCCAAAATATGTTTGCAAATTGGCCAAAATGGTCAAAATTTCTTGCAAGATTGCAAATAAACTAAAAATGGCCAAATTTTCACAAAGAACAAACTTTCTACCTAATGGGAATAGGGTTAGATTGGTCCTCTACTATTTTTATAAAAAAAATTACAACTTTTGTACAATCAACTTAGAGGCCCAAAAAAATTGTAAAAATTGAAAATTATCGAAATTAATGAAATGAAAGATTTTTTCATTTCTTGAGCCTTTTGGATACAATGACAATGCTCATTTGGCTCTATGATGCTTTGTTAATAGGGCTATGTGTGAGCCACCTCGATGCGGGAAGGAATGTGTTCTCATGGCTCTGATACCATGTTGGAGAATGCCAAAGTCAAAGATCTTGAAACAAACTTCTATAGGCGAACAAAATAGGCACAATAGTATGTCTATCAATATACAATGAAGAGTGTAAATACAATGATCAAGACTTGCATATATAGGCAAGGATGAAGAGGTGAGAAGGTAGGAGTGAAACTTTAACTACCCCTTCAAAGATGGGACACTTGTGAGCTCACTTGACAAGTGTGTGAGAAAGTGTCAATAGGTGTCTGAAGTCATGAGGACACATGTCTCAATCATGTGAAGTGAGACAAAATAAAAATAAACCTAAGTAAACTTAATCTAGGTGTGAATAGGTCAATCCTAGAAAGGTGATTAGCTAACTAGGTATGATAGTGACTCTATTTGCACTTAAAAAATCAAGGTGACAGTAACACGAATTCCTATTATAGTTAATCATAAACTAGTAATTGAATCTTTTCTCAATAATTCTAATTGATTCAACACAAACTCCACTGCATTTTATAGATTATTTTCATGTTAAAATAAAAATGAAATGGATTTATAATTAAAGAAGATTTAGCTATTTAGAATATAATCTACATTCTAATTTAAACTTTATTATACTCTTAAATCTAATACATTTGTAAAAAATATAAAAGGTAAAGGTTGAGAGAAAGATGATTGAGATTGTTTTATAATAATGATAAATTTGAATCAGTTGAGAAGACAAATCCTTGAAACTAATCTCCTCCTTGGCTAATATGTACACACAACTAAAAATACAAGATGATACAAATGTCTATGGATAACTTGACAATGAAGAAATATGAACAAGACCATCAAAACATGTTCAAAACAAGAACACAAATATTCACAACCTTCAATTCAACTGATATTCCATAAAAAAATTGATATGATTCATTAATACTTTGTTCAATTACAAAAGTATAATAAAAAAACATAATCCGTGTTTGAAAATTGACAAAAATAAGAAAAAATAGCTAAGACAATTGCAATTTGTATTCAAAAGTCTACTTTCGAACCCTTAACAATATCCTACTATTTGTCTTAAATAAACTCCCAACTCAAAACTTAGTAATTTTTTCCACCATCAAGGTGGTTACAATAATTAAATTTGAATTTTAAACCTCAAGGTCAACTTGCATAATTTCAAGAGAATCAAGAAACTTAAGGAAATAAACAATTTGTGTAGCATAGGATCCTTTGTGGGACTTGAGAAACATAGCCCATTTGTGGCACATATCCTTAAATAGGTCCCAATATAACATCTTTCTATTAGGCACAAACAACCACCTTTATTACATGACATTATTCTATATGTAATATCTTTTATAAACTTTCTTTGTGGTCATTTTAATCTTTAAACTCAAATAAACTTCTTTGATGCTTAAATGGTCCCTTATTAATCATTTTCTTTTGGAAAACATGCATAACCATTGGTATATTTTCATATGCAAGTCTTGATTTAAACAATTTTTCTACCATCAACAACTTTAATCCTAGACAAAGTAGTGATTGTACGTCAAGTAATTTTGTACCAACTCCTAAATTATGATATCAACATTGCATATGAATCTATAAATCTCCTTCACTGCACATCATGATTGGTAAAATTATAAAATTTTGTGGTAAGTTTGATTATGCATGAATGACCTAATAAAACTATATCCCTTCAATACATCAAATAATTGTCATGTGGTGCTGGATTTTGCACCCCAAAGACCTCATATTTTGGATTTAACAAGGTATTGGTACTAGAAAGATTTCCTTCATTACTACACTATATTTGGCCATTCCCAAGAGATTTATGGCACACTCCAATAGCGTAGGCTCTAGTGCAAGCACACCATTACATGACTCCAAGTTATTATTTTGATTTGTGGTAGGTTTTTCACATCAATTTCTTGCATTTAGGATTCAAAACACTAATATCTCCCTTGAACAAATAAAATCTATTGAGTCACTCCACCACATTACCAATTTCTTTTGCAATCCACATTGTTTATTAGTACTAAAATGCTCTTTCATGCCACATTTTTGCCTACAAGATGGTCATGTCAACCTTGCAAATACCTACAACCAAGCAGAGAGAATTCTTGCAAGCATCAAGCAAATGATGTATTTTAGTGTCATATTGTATGTTTGCGGTAAAAATTAAGTTCATCAATAGTAATCAAAGGAAATATTTTAGTATATATTGTTGGCTCTCATAGTTGTTGCCCTTGATATCAAAGACACACAAAGACACTTGTATGATTGGCAGTAATATAACAGTGGGTGGATTGGTTTGTTACAATGACAACTTGGTGTTGGAATTTACAAAGTGTTCTAAGTGCTCTCTCACTTACTTGGGCATATTGGCACTTGTCATATTAATGTGCAAGGTTTTGTCTTGGTTACATTTATTTCTTTATCATTGGGCGATTTTGGCATTGGTATATAAGGTGCAATACTTTGATTATCTACATGGTACATAAATATTGGTGCAAAGTTCTCAAGTTATTCGAGGTGATGATTATGGTTGACAAGTATAAATTCATTTAGACTTTGTACATAGACAAAGGTTTATATTTTCAACAAGGTCGACAAGGTAGCATGGTAGTCAACACCGGCTACAATTGAGCATTATGAGATTTATATTACTTGGGACAATCATGACCGACATAGTGATTATTGGGGATATAATGATAATATTTTATTTGTAACACCAAAACCATAATTTTGCCCTAATTTACTTTCATTCTTGGCAAAACTCAAAATCATTTTGTCGTGATCAAGATAGGGTTTGCATAAGACTGATAGTTTCAATTGAGAAGGTGAAATGGTAGCTACAAGACATGGTTTCATTTCCGTCATTGGTTGCATGAGTATGTATGAAGTGTCTTTGCTTCCACCTAGCAGTGGTCAACTTAGGGCATGGAAACATTTATTTTTGTGGTGGTACAACGCTACAAAATGTAGTCTTCAACATTCGACTTCACCAGGTGATATCTATTATTTGCTATGATTGAATCAAATTCTTCTTTTTAGCACCCTAGTTAGTGATTTGAGTGTAATGTAAGATCTTGGTCGAGCTTTTCTTGTTTTGCATTTCGATACTTTCTAAAAGATGAACATTAAGTATTTTGTGTAACATTGATGTGGTTTTTTGTTTAGACTTTACATATTGTTTTGATATCAACCATGTATAAAGGTGTGGTTCATTGTTTATGATGCCGAATGTTGTCATAAAATGTAGAGTCTACATTGCCAAAGAGAGTCATCACAATGACTCAACAGGGGTAGTTGTGGAAATAGTTATTGCAACTAGTTTTAAAGGTTATATCTGAAAGGTTCGGTGAGGACAAATGGCAACAAATATGTGAATTTATGTATACTTATATAAACAATGGTTTATCACTGTTTTGAGTTTGATGCTTTTTAACAGAGTTGTCCTGATTATGTAAATAGAATTTTGTGATTGAATTTTTGCA
>VDFB02100699.1:0-13914 GCA_007258455.2 Sequoia sempervirens | reverse complement strand
GTGAAGAAAGTGTACGAGATTGTTGCGTATTGCTACTTCCAATAATAAAAGCTCTTATGCATGATTTGCTTTGAATCCCTTTTGTTTTCAAGTGGTTTGCAAGGTTGCATAGCTTCTTCAACATTAGATTAGAATTTGATTTGAATGTTTGTTAAATGAATGAAAGATCTGATAGTATTGATTGGTGAAACTTAGCTCATACTTTCTTTGAATAGATGATTTTTATTCAATGCGTAAAGTTAGCCTGAGCTCATGATTGTGGATGCTTAACTTCAATCTGGATAAGTATTGTTCAAGACATGAAAATTATAATCACACCCCTTGAAAATTGCACCCACTTTGTGTAGTTGTCCTAGGGAGGCGAAGCAAAGCGTGGTTACCAATTTCACCTAATCTTTATCATCTCTTGAATTCTTAGGAATAGAATAGAACTTCTAAACCCTTATCCTTTTGCACCTTTTTGAAATCCTAAACATAAAATCCCAAGAAGAAAGAGTATTTAACGTTAAATCCGTCTAAGTCCTAACTTGTGAATTGAACAAGCCTAGCGTAAGTCCCTTTGTGTATTACCAGCATATCACAACGCCCATTGAGCTTTTCCACATTTCAAGACCTAACAAAAGAAACCTTGGAGTCACCATATGATCTTCTTACAATCTTAGCATACGTGGTGATTTTGTTCAAGAGAGGATAGAGTGTCTTTGGACATTTTACTCTGTGTGTTCGGTGGATGATAAAACGTACACCAACACTTCCCCATATCATCCCCAAGGAAATGGACAAGTTGAGTCTAATAACAAGAATCTAATGAAGATCATAAAGAGAGTGATTGGGAAAATAAGAAATCTTGGGATTCAAAACTGAAGTTAGCACTGTGGGCTAACAGAACAACAATTAAGAAGGCTACAAGGAAATCTCCTAATGAATTAGCATATGGACTGGATGCAAGGTTGCTAATTAACAATTTGCTGCCAATTTACAAGTTCATCCAAGAATATGATGAGGACATCAATGATGTCATGACGGTTAGAATAAATCAACTAACAGAGTTGGATGAATCAAGGAGAGATGCACACAATACCAATCTCAAGAAACAATTACAAGTACTTGTTTGATAAAAAGACATCAGACAGGAAATTCTTGATAGGAGATATGATCTTAATGTGGAATGCCAGAATTCAGGGCAAAGGCAAACATGGCAAATTTGAAGCCATAAAGACAAGTCCTTATTTTGTGCTCAACAATCACAGTGAGAATTCCTATTTTTTGCAGAGTATGGACGATGAAATTCTTGAATTGCCAGTGCATGGGCAATTCCTTAAACCCTACTTTTCATAAGATAGGGTATATCCATTCACATTGTATTTTTAGTGTAAAAATTGTACAATTGTTTGCCCTTTTTGTTCGCTTTTTGTTGGTTTGCCCAGAGATTCATGGACCCTCGCCTTGTTTCTGCAAAACAAGCATCCCCAACTAGAGCCACTGGTGATACTTATTCAAATTTCAGCCTTCTAAATTATCTTGGTCCTAAAAATCCTATGATTCTACAAGGGTTTACAAGAAATTATTCATTACGGCTTTGAAAAAACCTAACCCTCATCGAAACCCTAGGACCTACCCGAAGCCCTTGCACTTTTCTTATGTTTGATCATTGACCGATCGTCCTAGTTTCCTGGCCCTTTAAGTTATGACTTTAAGGCCCTCATCCCATTTGTTTACTGGCTCCTCCTCCTAGAGCATCGAATGAGCCCGCTACTTTTAGTATATTTTAATTGCCACTAAAGCTTTGCACTTTATTGAGTCCCACAGTACATGCGTCATCATTTCACACAATCTCTTTGGTTCGTGAAGGCTTTTTATGTTTTAAGTTTCTTACCGCGAGCCTATGAAACAATCCTTTGTTCCCCATTTGTCGTTGACGTGTGTGGGTCTTTGACCAATCAAATCATAAGTTATGTTTTCACACAAAAAACTTAAGTATCTAGCAATGCCCCCTTTTATCGTGCATTGTCGGCCCCTCTTTTCCCTAGTAGCTTAAGATGTTTATTTGTGCACAACATTTTAACCCCTTTTAAGTCATGCAAACTATATGCATCACGAGGCCTTTACCCCAAAAAATTTTGCTTCCGCAAATGAGCAAAAATCTTTTATCTTGAGCAATAAGCATGGGTCTTTCCTTTTCAAGCTAGCTTTAACCTTCATAGAGCAATGTTGTGCCTAGCTTTTGTTTCCTCAAACTTCCGAAATTGTGTCTCGTGTCTTCTCTTGTTTACTTCTATTGTTTCGTGGAGGAAAGCACTATCAAGGAAGCCTCTAAGCTATTCCTTTTGTTCCCGCAAGTCCTTGAAATGATGACACGTGTCTCAGTGCTATGCAAAAGAAATGAAAGCTTTCTCTTCGCATAATGGATTTCAAACCCCCCGATCACCGTTGATCTCCAAAAACCAACGATCTATATTCAAAAATGAGAAATGGCTCCCACTGGTCACGCATTCAAGCATGCGAGGACATTGATGGCTGATTTGATTTGTATCTACCAAATTCCTGACGGTGTTGACTTAATTACATCAATTCTAATTATTCAAAGCACAAAGAGATGATATCAAAGCGAAATTGCTGCAGAATTCTAGGAAAACAAGGGCTTTCGCAGCAAATTTAGAGCTTTCAGCAAGCAGTAAACAAGTAAATTTGACTATCTATATACATTTTGGGCATAAGGGAGTGTTGTTTCCTAGTTTCTCAAACTCAGAAGGTAATTTAGGGCTCACGAAGGGTAGACATTGTGTAGAATTTTACAGAAGTCTTCTTCGAACTGTAAAATTTTAAAACCCTAGTTTTACGAACACTAAAACCCTAGAAGGAAAATCATGGCTAGAACGTCGAGGGGTGTAAAGAGGGGATTAGATGATGACATAATGGTTCAGTTGCCTAGGTCAGCTAAAAGACCTAGAATAGCACATGGGTCTGGAATTTTAACCGATAGGGTTTTTGATTAAAATGAGAATTGTAGAGACCCTATAATTCTGGTCAAGGGATATATCCTATTCAAGCATGCCTACAAAAAAGCCCTAGCAGATAGACCCATTTGCATATATGGAGATTAGGGTTGGGACGGTTGGTGTTGCCCAAAGTATTCATCAACGTTGACATAATTAGAGGAATTGCACAAGCATACAACCCTAAAAAAAGGGCATTATTCACCACAATCAGTAATTTCTTGATGGACTTGGATAGAAGCTACATTTGCAAGGTGTTCAATTTAAATCCCAATACCCAATTACCTATAGACTTGGGAGCCCTAACCAAAGAGTATCAAAGGCACAATGGTTACCAAGCTTTAGGCCTACAGAACCTAACAAAGAATTGCAAAGGTTTGTTGGTGGAGAGTTGGAACCATTCAACTATGACATTTTTGAGGATTACTTTGTAAAGACATACTTCTCACTTTGTCAAGTTTTGGCCTAGATAGCAAGATTCAGATGCTAGCAAATCTAATGGTGTTAGTTGTGGATGTTTAGAGCAAAGATGTGAATAAGCCCTATGACTATGTTGGTTATATTGCTGAGGAAATTCACAAGGCTCTAAGGTCAATCAAGAAGGACAACCACATAGTCCACTTCAAGTGGTATTCCTTGATATGCCATATCATTTTGTTTAGTGGTATAGATATTTGGTCCCCACGTATGCAGATCAAGGCCTCAGATGAGTAGAAAAAGATTTTGCCAATGCAGGAGTGGACCTACATATGGTACAAGGACTCTTGTAAGTCCAACTATTTGATTTTTGAAGAGTGCTTTGTCAAGGAGGTTCTCAAGAACTTTGGTCAACCTATGGACTGGTGATTATCAAAGTGAGAAGGTTTTTGAGACCAAGGGACCTTATCCCAAAAGTAGGGGTCAAGCATAACTAGGGTGATTGGTTTTTCTACTCTGATGCCACTGTGATCAAAGTATATGGATCCCCAATTGCACCCCATGTGCTTCCTAGGAATGTGCTAGATCGAATTGCCTTTTTAGAAATCATATGGCAATCAAATGAGTCTGATAAGACTCATTTCAAGAACAACAAGTATGCCATTCTCCCTTGTACAGTTGTGTTTTCAAATTTTCAAGTCACATCAAGGGAGGGATTGGAATTGTTGTTGGGCAAGTTGATGCCTTACAAAATGACGATGGAGAGGGTCAGGAGGTGTGACCCAAAGCACTTCATCCATGATCAGAGTACTACCTTCAAACTGGCACCATTCTTGCATGAGCATGATAGTGTTGAAGACCTGATCAGAAATTGCTCCACAAAAAAGGAGGCTACAAAGAGAAGAGCACTATGGGCCAAAATCCAAGTTGTTGAGAAAAAGAGGAAGCAAGTTGATCCATCTTTTGAGGGATCATATTCACATATCAAGGACCCCATAGTGAGAACTATGACAATGTTGGATAATGCCAACATTCTGCTTTCAAATTAAATTTCCACGTCCCCACCAAGTCCCTAACCCTTCCACATCTCGAAGGATGTGCCACAAAGCCCCCAACAAAGTTACCCTCTCAACAATAATAGATCCTGATCAAGATATTTGGTTGATTATCCCATAGGCCCCGATGAAATTTTTGATGATACAAATATAGTGCAAGTGATGCATTCCCCATCTAGGGTTATAATTGAAGAGGGCGGGTTGTGGATGACATCAAGGCTCAAGCTTGCACATAATTCATGCAAGATGACTAGTACATCACCACCAAAGAGCTTAAGAATAAAGGAGAGGAACTGCAACAGAGGATGCCAGATAAAAGCCTCACAGAAGAAAAGAAAAAGGAGATAATTGTAAATTTTTGGACTAAGGTCAACACAGAGATGGAATCTATGACTCCTTAGAGAGGTAGAGAGTCGATGAGAAGTGTTGGATGCCTTCTCTTACCAAGATGGAATATGTCATATGCCATTGCATTTGACACCATCAAAAGGCAAGAGGGAGATGACCCTGTTTTGCAATCAAAGGAGCAAGTTGATGCTCTCTATTTTGGGTCAGGATTCAACCCAAGGCACGAGACCTTGGCTATATGGTCTATTTTCCCAAAGACTAACAAGTTCCATGTAATAAGTGATCCCACTAAAGTCACTAGAAATTTGATAGTCAAAAGACTAGGGGACACAAGCGTTGTTCAAGCAACCTCCCTCACAGTCAATACAACTTTGTTTACTGAGGCAGCAGTAAAAAGATTTCAAGGAGATTTGGATAAGGCCAATGCCACCAACCTAAAGCTGCAAGAGCAATTGAACATGGTTACAGGATTGTTGCCTCCTCCACAACCAGTTATTGAGGACAAGGAATCACAGGAAAAAGAGAGTTTAACCCTTGAGGTTAAAATATTAAGAGAGAAGCTCAAGCAGAGCAAGGAAGAGGCTAGAATGACAAAGGAAGGAGCAGCCAAGAAGGTATTTGACCTAGTTGACAACATTTTGGATCACAAGTCAAACATTTTGAGCCAAGTAGATAAGGTTTGAGACAACTACAAGATTTTGAAGGATGCATTTACCTACCATACTCAAGCAAGAGTTAGGTTAAAATGCTTCCAAATTAGTTTGGCCCCTAGAGTTGCATAGTTGAAAATTATTGTGAGAAGCTCCAATTTTTTATCATAGTTTAGTATCTAATATTCTTTGTAGGTCAGATTCTTTGGATGTCATTATTAGTCATCATATCAGTTATAAGGCACTTATAAGAAGGGAGTTAAATACCTTTGAGGGCTTTGAGGAGTTTCATATGCCTCCTATATTAGGTGATGAGGGAGAAATCAAGTCCTGCAAGGAGTGGAGAACAAGTTTTGTTGATATTCTCTCTCCTATATATAGTAAGATAATTAAAGGTGGTCAAATAGATGCAGAGAAGCTAAATCTTAGTACGGATTTGCTTTCCAAATTGGAGTACAACATGATGGGCTTCTCTGATATGGTTCAAGTTTTGATAAGTTATGACTACAAGGCTCATATGGTTAGGGTTTACCAGTTTCTCCCACCCAGAGATGACATGTCATCAAAGCAAGATGAAGATAAAGAGAAGGATGGTGCAGAAATTTGAGTTGCGCTTCAATTTGTCATCACCAACTAGCATGAATGCAATGTCAACAAGTCAGAAAAGGAATGTCAAAGATGTCCTATCAACTTCAAGAAGCAATTATGGGAAAATCAAATCCATCCGCTAGTATAAATGCTCCAAAAGATCTCCAACTACTTCGGTAGTGATTATATCCTCATGTATAAATGTATTTTGTCCTTTTGTAAAGGTGTCACCGCTTAAGTTTTGTCTTTAGTGAATTAAGCAATGGAATAAGGCTTTTTGCTTGTCACTCCCTTACTTCTATAAAAGGGATTTCTAAGCCTTATTCTAGATTCGAGTGCTTAGGTTTTGAGCAAGTGTATGTATAAAATTAAGTCATCTATAGTTAGGCCTTCTAAGTGTATGTATAAAATTGTGTACAACAGAGCAGGTTGCAGATATCTTCACAAAACCCTTCACCAAGAGTAAGTATCACCATTTGCGAGCACTCTTGGGGTTGTGAGATGTTTCTTCAGGGGCGGAGGGGGAAGAGGGTGGGGGAGGGGGTCACTTGACCTTCTTCATTCTCTCTTATAGGGGGGACTTTTTCCTCATATGGGGTTTTATCCTTCACAACTTCTAGAGAGCATTTTTCTTGTTTTTCTCTCTTTTGGGGAGGATTTTTATCCCACTAGATGACTCTCATTTGCTTCTTGTTCTCTATGTTGATCATTCATCATCTACAACACTACAGCTTCATTCATCAACTCTTGGATCCATAGACACATGATTGTCTACAATGCATCATTCATCATCTACAACACAAACTTCAGCAAGTATGATACTAGTATTGATTTTAGTGTTTTCAGTGCTTCATAATTCTAATAATTTATTGCAGCAGTATTGTTCAGTTTGGATCAGATTATTAGAAGATCTTATTTGCAGCCATTACTCATTGTTCAATCTTCAATTAGTAACAAATTGATATATTGTAATACCCTAGATGGTAGTACTGCCAATGGTTTCATCTTGCACTTTATTGTATTTGCTCACCCCACTGAAATAAGTGGAAGAAGTTGTGATGTGTAATTGCACTCCATTGAATAAATGTGTTGTGTAAATGCACTCTATTGAATGCACGAGAAGTGACCGTGTTATGTAATTGTACACTCCGCTGAATGAGAGATAAGTGTTTGTGCTCATTGTAACTACACACTCCACTAAATAAGAGTAGAAGTGTTTTCCTTATAGTTCTTGCATAACACACTCCACTGAAGAAGTGAAATTTTGGCCAGCTCTACCACTTAGTACATTTTCTTTCAATGTTGCTGCATTTTAGATAATTTGGTGTGGTCTTATACACTGTATGCTCTCACCTAGCCCATCTCAAGAACTGGGTGATCAAAAAGTAATAAGGACATTTGAATTGTATCTGAATTTCAGTTGAAAAAGTTTCAAAAAATTTGGGGTGCTAATTACAAACAACTTCTACCAAAAAAAACAAAAGAAACCACTCTAATACCCACTTGATATCTAAACTACAATGGATATGCCATTCAATAGTTGTTCAACAACAAATTTTCAAGAAAGAAAAGAAGTGATAAGCTTGTCAAATACAAGAACTAAACTAAGAAAGTGTAGAAGAGAGAAAACATTGTGCACAAATGGGAAAACAAGAGGGGTTTACCCTTGAGAAGCCCCCATGTGAGAGAAAGCTCCAGCAAATTGTGAGTTGCAACTCTGCTTGTCTCAAGTCAGATGGCAATTTGATATTAATTGTAACCTGTCCACTGTTGACCTTTCTGCATGTTCTGGAAATGGGGACCGTTAATTTTGCTTTTGAGTGTTGCATTATGACTACTAACACCTGTTTTTCACAATGAGTTAGAGTTTCTGAGAGTCACCCGAGTCAAGTTAAAAATTTGAGCCCAAATCAATGTGCAAACATCATCACAATGCTTAGAGGGCCTGAAAGATGAAGATCGACTATCGTTTCAGCCAATTCTGACATCTACTTTTTGGGGATTTCCCCTCTGGACCCCCTATTTTTTAGGGACTTCATTTTTGGCATTTTTGGCCCATGTTAGAATTCCTATTTTTAGGGGCCATTTTTGGAAAGTTACTATTTTGGGACAAGTTTCTATTTTTTGCTTGGTTCCATCTTTTGGAAAATTACTGATTTAAAAATCAAATTGAAGTCCAAAAAAATCAAGTAGAACATCACAGAAATCACCACATAAGCGTGTCAGCATAGAATTGTAGCCAAAGGTGCCCTAAGTGGAAAATGGCTAGGAGGTAATGAAAAGCAGAGACCCCTTCAACAAGTCCATGGAGAAATGGAAAGGTGTTTGATCGCCATGGAGAAGATGGCATGGACTTAAGCCAAGTCCGCCCACTCAAGATGACAATGGCTTGGCACAAGGTAAAGTCCGCCCCATGTAGAATGGCTTGGTGATGTGCCAAGTCCACCCAAGGAAATAAGCCATGGCATGAGACAATGGAAAGTCCGCCCCAAGCTAGATGGCACGACAAGAGAAGAAGTCTGCTCCAAGCAAGAAAGAGTGGCATGAACCAAAGCAAAGTCCGCCCAGCACAAGAGAAATATGGCTTTAAGCATATGGAAAGTCCGCCCTTGGGGAAGATGGCTTGGCACCTTGCCAAGTCCGCCCAAGCTGGAATATGTGATGGCTTGGCACATTGCCAAGTCTGCCCATGTGGAAAGTGTTATTGCTTGACACTATGGAAAGTCCGCCCCACTCAGCAAAGACATGGCATGAGGACATGGCAAGTCCGCCATGCCATGGAAAAGGAAATGGCAAAAATATTGACAAAGTCCGACCTTGCTCAATGGATGGACGGCACAAGCATGAGAAAGTCCGACTTTGCCCAAGCATAGCATGTCCAAACCTTTATAAGGCATGTCCAAGGCAAAATAAAATCCGACCTAGGCCTAGAGAAGAAAATGTCTTGAGCATCATAAAGTCCGACTTTGATTGAAAAAAAAGGTCCAAGCTCATATGAAGTCCGCCAAGAAAATGGCAAAGCACATGCAAAGTCCGACTTAGCTCAAGTAAGGATGTCTAAACTACTATCAAATCCGCCTAAGGATGAAGATGCCTAAGCACAAGACAAGTCCGCCTAGGAAGAAAATGAAGATGTCAAGACAAGGATAAAGTCCACCTAGCCAAGGAAAAACAAAAAATTGGCTAAGTAAAAAAATTGGAAAGGCACAAGTGAAGTCCGACCTCCCTCAGCAAGGAATGTCCAAAGCCTCATAAAGTCTGACCTTGCCAAAAAGAGTGGATGGCGAGACCAAAGTAAGCTCCGCTCAAGGAGGGAAATTCAAAAAATTGACCAAGTGTTGGAAGGAAAACAGGAAGAATGAAGAGGAATAAAAGCAAAGAGGAAGTAAATAAAATCCTCATCCAGAGATGGAATCCATCTACATAACACAAGCCAAATTCAGAATTGAAGGCAAGTTCACAAGCAAAGTTCATTCGCGCATCAAGATGGCCTAAATCTTGGCTAAAGGTTGAATAGTCCACACAGAGGTATTACAAAATGAAATTGACTAGCCAAAATTTGGCTAAGTATGGGAAATACTTCACAGAGAAAATTCCAATTTTCTCCATAAAGTGATGTAGAATGCATAGGAGATTCTCTCAGGTCAAGGCACTTGAAGGGAATTTCAAAATCTAGAAACCTTAATAACCAGGTCAACATGTGCTCCAAAGGCTGAGACTTTGTCTGGTGAGAAGAAGAAATGAAAGTCATAAAGAAAGGAATCCA
Source organism: Sequoia sempervirens (assembly GCA_007258455.2). Classification (NCBI taxonomy): domain Eukaryota; kingdom Viridiplantae; phylum Streptophyta; class Pinopsida; order Cupressales; family Cupressaceae; genus Sequoia; species Sequoia sempervirens. The sequence goes on along the minus strand of VDFB02100699.1, from coordinate 4,094 downwards.
GATCAAGCTAGGAAGGAACAAAGCGCCAAAGGACAGTAAATGGAGCAAGGAGAAATGTTCACAAAGGCCATGCGTGGAAGAAGAAACAAAGAGTGACCAAGGAAGACCTCCAACACACTGAGGTGGCACCTCGTCATCTTCCAACCAATCAAATTATTCCAAATCAACATGCAACAACTTTCTATTTTATTGTTGGTTCATATTTAGCAAAAAGGACAAGTGTCCTCGAATGTAATTTCTCATTGAATTGAGGGTAGTTAGTTGTAAGCAGAGCCCTAATTAGGGTTTTATTGTTACATAATCTCTGACCGTTGATTCCTAAATTAATTTGGCCGTGGTCTGTAATTAGGAAGCCCTGTTAGTGACTCACCCCTCATTTATACAAAGCATAGAACATGTTATAATTGAGATAAATAATTGTGTTATTTAATATTCAGTACCAAAGTAATGATAATGCATGCATTGACTACGTGGTGATTGCTTCTTTTATTTTAGGTTAAGCATGGTTCTTATCCCTCAGTTTTAGATTTTTATTCCTTATATATTGCTTGCTAAATGTGATTTATGGTGAAACTTTTATCCATACTTTCTATTTGAATGGATGAATTTTCGAACACAATCGTAAGGATTAAACTAGGCTACTTTTATGGATCTTAACTTTTGTTGGATAAATATTATTCACGATCTGATGCTGTTAGTTATTCATGGCGTGAGAAATCCTTAAGCACCTCCCTTGAAGATTACTTATGAGTTGTAGTTAGTAGTGGTGAAGCAAAGTAGTTATTAGTTCACCAAATCCAATGTGTCTCTTGAGATCCCTTGATAGATTAGAAATTCTAAAACCCTTATCTCCTTTTTAGTTTGTTTGATCCAGGAATCCCCGACAATGAGGAGCTTCGTTAATCCCAAACCCAGCTATGAATTAAAGCGAGCCCTAGCATAGTCCCACTTTGTGTTACCGTATATCCAATATTACATTTAGTATCATATCCAATGCCGAAGGATTATGGAATCTATACATATGATCTTGCAATCTTAGCATACGCAGTGGTTTTTCATGAGAGGATAGGGTGTCTTTGGGCATTTTATTCTGATGTTTGATGTGTCACAAAACACGCATCAACACCACCCCTGATTTCATGAGAGGATAGGGTGTCTTTGGGCATTTTATTCTGATGTTTGATGTTTGATGTGTTCTTTGATAACAGTTCCAACAGATCTCTTTAGTCAAATAAGAGCAGCATTACATTTCCAAACTTCACACCAAGCAACTATAACAAGAGCTAAACATTCTTCAGGATTCTCTCCACATTGAGCAGCTACATGACACCATAGAATGTAGGTGTTCAAACCTCTGAATATTGCTGTTCTGAGAAGTGAATCTGAAAGTCCAAACCCCCAAAATGGTGCAGCTCCCCTAGAGGGGCGATCAGCTCCAATAAATCAGTTTTCCACCAAGAAATGCAAATGAGGGCTCAAAATGAGGCGCCCAGCAGCAATGAATCCATAGAATCAATGCCCAGAATGATGTACTGCCAACATATGAAGTTACGAGCAGATTTGTGCTTCTGCCACTCTGAAAATGTGCTTTTCTAGAACTCAGAAATAGTATATCAGACCTCTGAAAAATATATCAAACAGCCCCATACGCACTCCAAAAAGATGCAAAAAATTCATCAAACCAAAATCTTCGATCCCATATCAAAATACTGAAAATATCTTCATTTTAACTCCATCAAAATGTTGAAGAACATGAACTCTGTGAATGCAAAGGTGATCTCTATGGTAGAATCACTCCAACTGGCTAGGGTGGGTCTCTCACCACCTAAACCAACAACTAGAGACGAGGGTTTTCGTCCTCAACCAGCAGAAAATGGAAACCTGAAGACAATCCAACAACATCACATTATGTTACCAGTTCAAAGATATCCAAATGAGAGCCCAAAAGGTGAATATATAGAAGATGAGGAGGAATTAGGGCAACACTTTTCAAATTCTAACTTTCCCTCCAAGATGCTACACCCCCCTCATGAGACCTTTTAATTTACTTTTAATTTTTCCCTTATGTCTCCCCCCAAACTTGGTGTCCACTTTTGGAGGCAAATATTTAGCTTTTAAAAACAACTTGAGTCACCTTTTCGCTAGGCGTGAGACAAAGGGCCTTTTTTATGAACACATGACCATCACTTAAGTTATAAAGTTACTTTATAACAGAACTTAAGTGACAAATGATCAAAAGTGCTTATTGATGCAAGTTTTAGAATGGTAGATGTCTTGTGCTATTCCTTCCCTTAAAAAGGTTATACATTTCATCTTAGCGAATTGTCTTTTGCTTTATGATTCCTCAATCTCTTTCCTACGTGTTTGCCTTTCTTTCTCACCTTTTTCCCTAAAGTTGATACTACTTGATAGGTCTAGTTAACACAGGAGTTGACCAACTCGAAAGGTTGCTCTAAGTTGAATGAGGGTTGTTCTAAGTTGAAACTCCTCAAGATTTCTCATTGTGATAACTAAATCGCAAGTGCAATTCCAATCAAACAATTCAAGAAGTCAACACTTAACAATACAAAAAATATGTCATCCTACATATCCTTGCATTCCAATGATTCATCATATGGTCTCATATCCCTAGAATACTGCATGGTAACTTGTTGGGTCCTAAAGCAACAATCCCAAGATTAATAGAACAAAGTAACCTCGCAGACCCTAATAACGCTAAGAATACCACAAGTCAATATCTCAAGGCGGGGTAATAAATTAGGTTTATCACACAAGTGCATACATGCACTAACACTATTCACAATGTCATACAAAAACAAAAAGAATAATTGCCATAAAATAGTGAGCTCTCTTTCATTCCTCACACAAACGGTTCATGAGGAGTTGTGGCAATTTCATTCCCGAGTCTATTGTGATTCCAAACATAAATTGCTAGGGAACCTTCTTGTTACTGTTTGAATGGTCAATACCATTTGATAAGGGCCTGATATCTTTCCTACAGCATCGCTTGTCATTGATGCTTGTCAGTCACATATGGAGGGAAGGCATGAGTAACAATTTCAAAGTCGATGCATGTTTCTTTCTGCCAAGGTGTGCGTGGGGCTCAAGGAAGGAATCTATCTACTAATATTGTCACCTACCTACCATACGTTGAAGGGGTTTAATGCTGGCCACAGCAATTCATAAGGTGCATGAAAAATATTCATACTTCTTGTATTTAATGTTCTGTGTTGAAACTTGGGATTCAGACCTGTGTATTTTGAATATCAGATATATGTAATTGTTGATGCTTACCTGAACATGAATGTTATATGTTCAATCTTATTCTGCTATTATGATTCTCTGTGATGTATTGGTTAAATGCTATTGCTGATTCATTGATATTTAAGGAGTATCTCCTATGACAAATTTAATGCATACAATTCATATTCAAACACCTGCTGGAAATAACTCAATTAGTTGCAAGAGAACTGTTTGGCAATATGCTTGCATTGTCAAACATTAGGAAATCGTAAATTTGTTCCAAACTGGGGTGGGACATTACAGTGGTATCAGAGCTAAAATTCCTACCAACCTGTTGGAAGATTCAGAAAATTTCAAAGTTGTGACAATGAATTTCAACAGGGTTGAAGATCAGAACAAGAGGAGATATGAACAAGAAGCTATCCAACTCTTCGAAGAGTATAAAAGCATCCCTGATAGGTTTAAAAAATAGGTTTCTTTTGATTATTTCTTGAGTTTAGTCGTAACATTGAAACCTGGTACAATAGGCTTGGTGAACTACATTAGAAGAACAAAGAAAGAAAAATCAGAAGCTACCATAGAACAAAAGGTTAGAGAAGGAAGAAGTACTTGTTTGTGACCTGCAACCTACAAATAATCATGAGAAAGACAAAAATCAATCAACATGCATTGAAGATTGGACTCTAAGCCCTAAAGAAAACAAAGCTACAAGTGAAGAGCACATGACACTTCAAGATGACTACAAGATCGAAGAAGAGTCACCTATTGAAGCTACAAATGAAGGACACATGAAGATTGAAGAAGATATTGCTATGGGGATTATCAAACCAGCCGTGTTAGATCAGCTACAA
>VDFB02100697.1:0-15996 GCA_007258455.2 Sequoia sempervirens | reverse complement strand
CAACAATGATTGTCTGAATAAATTTTAATACCCGTACGGCCGAACAAAGACAAGAACCGAGTACCTAGCGGGGACGAGACTCAGGAAGAGAAGGTTCAGTGATCACTCAGGCTGCAAGAACAAGAAAACTGGCGAAGAAGATTGCAGCAAGTTGGTAAGGAATTTGATGAGGATCTAATTGAAATAAACCAGAGTATTAAAAGAACACATGAGAATCTGAAGAGAATAGACACATCTATTGGACGAGCACATCAAAGTCTAGTTGAAGGGAGGGACGAAAGATCCTTTGGCACTCTGTACATAGGAAGGTATAAAATTTGTGAAAACAAAGATGAATTAAGTGAAGAACTTGGTAGTAGCATCAGACGCTTTCGGGAGTTGTCCTTATTGGACGACGACGAATGGTTGACAAGTGGAAGATCTAAGCCTAGTACCCCAAGGCGGAGAGAGTACCGAAGGGAACCCTAGGTGACTCAAGGTGTCGAGGACGCTAATGGAAGACGTGGGAGTGACTCGTACGTGGCCGAGAGTGCAAGTGACGCACCGGAACGTAGCGGGGAAACCAGTCTAATCGGGTCCAATACACAAGGAGGACAGTTGGGAAAAATGGTGACTCCCGAGCGGCAGAAGCTGCCGAAGTTTATGGGGAATGGGTCAGAAGATCCAGTACGACATTGTAAAACATGTGAAACCATCTGGATAGCAAGCAAACAGGATGATCCGGATCAGTGGCTCAAGGCATTTCCAACGACACTCAGAGATAGTGCCATCAACTGGTACTCTGAATTAGATCAAGCACACAAAGCTACATGGAGATTATTGAAGCAAGCATTTCAAGAGGAGTTCAAACTCCTGCAGGATGATAGTGAGATTGTTGCGGAGATATACAATACCAAGCAAGGAAAGCATGAGAGTGTGCGGACCTATAACCGAAGACTCAAAGACTTGCTGGGGAAATTGGAGGCACAGCCGGCCGACGGGTTGAAGAAAAGATGGTTCATCGAGGGCTTGCTTCCGTCATTAAGAAAGAAAATGAAAGTCGTACCTCCTTCATCGTACGTCGAAGCATACAATCGGGCAATGGACATAGAAAGTGAAAATAAAACATCCTCCCGAGGGAAAAAGAAGACAGACGACGAGGAGAGTACAGACGACAGCGACTGAATCCAAAACAGTACAAGCACTCAGGAAAGATATGATGCGAATGATGAAAGAATTGAAGGCCGGCAAGGAGAATACGAGAGAAGCCAGAGAACTGTGGTGTACGAACTGCAATGCGGAAGGTCACATGAAGGCGAACTGCCCCAAGAACTTATTTTGCGATATCTGCGAAGTGATGGGACATTCCGTCAAGGAATGCCCATACAACTTAAAAGCCAGAAGTGCACAAGTACTCTTCACTCATGGAGAGCCGTCAACACTGCCGAACACACCACCAAAGCCCCAGTACAATAGCAATGCATCCCCTGGAGGTTACTGAAGCAATAGAAGTCCGAGAAACATGATACAGTACGATGCAAAAGGAAGGCCTATGATCCAATGCAGGAAGTGCAACGAATGGGGCCACTTCGCTAGGGACTGCCAGAACGGTCAAGGTTCGGGAGGGAGATTGTGTAAGTGGTGTGGACGAGGCGATCATGAAGATAACGAATGCCCTAAGCAAAAGGGTATCCACATGCTGGAAGTAGAAGAACAAGAGGTACTGGCGATCACCAGAGCACAAGTAAAAAAGGCCACTTACCCAGATCCATGTATGGATAAACAGCGATGAAGCAGCAAACTGGGCGGAACCGGGCAATGGCTAAGGAAAAGCACTTTGGAGAAGCCAGGAGCCTCTCGGCGGTCGAAGGCGGAAACCAGCATCGTACGGCAGGTACTGTAGACCACCATACCGATCAAAGTAACTGACCTTCTCCAGACTATGCCGCAGTTGGGACTGGCGATCACAAACATTGTCGGGGATGGCAAGCAACCGCAATCGGAGGAACAAAGGCAAGAATTGATACTAGAACTGCCACCGTACGGTGAACAAACAATCGAGCCAGTATTGCTCACAGCGAATATCGGGAAGATGCCAGCGGTCGTGCATATGGAGATCAAAGGGAATATCTTGACAAATACTATCGTCGACGGAGGATCGGGAGTCAACGTACTACCTGAAGACACATGGAAGAGTCTCGGGAAGCCTACACTTTGGCCGCTGACATTCCAACTGGTGGGCACTGATCAACATGGTATCAAGTCGTTGGGAACACTGATGGCGCAAAAGGTGACGATCGGCACACAACAGTTTTTGCTAAATTTTGTCGTCATCCCATTACAGAGGAAAGCATACGATGCACTACTTGGGAGAGGATGGCTGATAGCCGTGAAGGAAAATCATAATTGGAAGAGGAACACACTCTCAATTGAGAACGGGTGGAAGTACATCATTGACTTGAAGAACCAAGCCGTGAGCGAAGAATTGGCTTCCTCCGGATCTGAATCGGATGGAGGTGAGTCGGATGTGGACGAAGGAAGGAAAGCTATGGAACCGAACACTGAAGGCGTACTTGAACTTGAGAGTTGTTCGGAGGACGAGACAAGCTCACTGAATGGCTTATTTCATTGGCAGATGGAAGACTATGAAGTGTTCCACCGAGAGTGTAACATGCTACAAATTGGGGAAATCAAGGAAGAAGAGAAACAGGGAAGGCCCAGCCAAACAATTCCGGCCGAGAATGGAGAGTACAAAGAAAGAGTATCCAAACTGGACGATACGCTAGTCCACAAATCCGAACAGGTACGAGATGAAAAATTTGTGTTGGAATCAGAAAATGAAAAAATAGCAAAGGAGAAAATAATGGAGTTGAAAAATGAAAAAATTGAAAAAATAAAAGAGAAGAAAAATAAAAGAATTGGGAAAAAATTAAAGTACTGGGAGTTCACAGGAAGAAAAATGAAAGATTGAAAGGGGGCCAAGAGACTTAAATATTAAAAATGCGAGAATGCTAATAAAATCATGGCTATTGTAAAATTGCTGCTTAAGAGAAAAGCTACTAAGTTAAATAAAAGTTTGAGAAACACAGCAATTTCAGCGACGGCCTTTAGAAGGCCACAATGAAGATGAAGGGTAGCTAAATAAGGGTCCATATGACATCACATTAGAGGGAGGGACGAGGAAGATGGAAGGTTGAGCACGAGGAAGAAATATAGCAGGTGCCAAGGTCAGAGGACATCCTCGTGATTTCCAAGTCAGACGATCCTCGTTCTTCAAATCGTGATGGCCCTCGTGCTTTCCAAATCGCAGATCCCAAGTTCTTCTAAATTGACAAGATCCTCGTTCTTCAAATCGCATTTAAGATCCTCAGTTTTCCAACGTATCAGTCATCCTGCTCTAAATCGCATCGGATGCCCTTAAATTTTCTGAAGTCATACTCAAGATACCGACCAAATCGTGACGGGCCATCCTCAAGACGCATTTTGAGTTTCATAAGGTTTGGGAGCAATACTACACTGAGCATCGTACGGAGTCTACAAGTTATTCCAGTCGTACGGAACCTACAGGAGAAACTCAGCACTTCCACTGTACGACATCAATTGGCAATTTCCAATCATAGAGTACGGCCTCAAGCATTGACCAACGTACGACATTCAACATTTGTTCAATAAGTACGGCCTTCACAGTCAAAGGTTCTCCAGGTCGTACGACATCCACTGCCAGGGTTCAACGTACGGCATGTAAGGAGTTTTCAAATCACGCCAGGCATAACATCAGGTTGTAGCGTACGACTCAGCAAAAGTAAAAACTGTGTACGCCCAAATCAAGAGGAGACCATACGCATCAGACCAAGAAGCACTGTACCAAGCCAGAAAGAATGCCACAAGAAGGCCGTACGGATTAAGGTCGTACGTATCAAGGAGAAAGTCGTACATACCAAGCAAATAAAGATTGTACCAAGCATCGACTTGGAGAAAGTAAAGTCTAAGAAAAACAATGCAAAATTTGTATTTTCACTTTCAACAAGACTATTCTAACCTTTGGAAAAGCCGCGAAAATGGCACGCTGGCGCAATTTCGTGGCTTCCGGCGTTAAATTGGTTCTTGGCGATGCCGCCCCTCACCCCGCCTCGTGATCGCGACAGGAGGCCAGCGCCGGTGGCACCGCCTTGATTCCCGCAGAGAAGGGCCGATTCTGCCGGGTGTCGTCAGTCTCCTCAGATAGCCATTTGACTTCGATGGGCTTGCCCTGCACTCCCCATCAAATTTATTGGATTTGTCCATTTGCAATACAGCCAGCCAATGTAGTACAGTTGCAAGAGCAGTTGGCAGCCGAGCAAATGAGAGTGACAACTCTCGAGAAGTTAGCAGAAAGGGATAGAGTAAGGGATACAGTATTGGGTCAATTGATAGAGAATGATACCCAGGTGGTCGATGCATAACGACTTTCAGCACAGAGGGGGAATCAATTACACGAAAAGGATAAGGAGTTGGCATTTTTTATTTTCAATCGTCTAGAAGACGACTACTTTGTAGGGGGGGATGATGTAAGTAGTATATCTTTACTTTGTTGTAGTCGGTCGTAGTCGGCCTTGGTCGTAGTCGGCCAATTGCTAATAAAACAATAGTTAGTGAGAATAATACATGTCATGTACTTTCGGGTAATCAAGTCCCGATTAATGTTAATGTTGTTATGAAACGTCGTATCGGTTGGTTATCTAACTACCGCCGAACGTTATATGTAGTCAATTGCTGTAGTCGGGAGATAGTCATGTGCCGATGGTTATACTAATAAGCACTGTTGATACTCTGTGATTGTACATGGTAATATTTCTGATGATGAATAAAGTTTCTATTCTATTATTCTGTTCTATGTTCTGCACGTGACTTAGTTTGCCAGTAATACGTAGTACTTGAATTACATTCCATAGGCAAACATTGTTGAGTTTAAACTAGTGAGGTGTTTAATATTATTTCTAATAAAAGCTTGTGTTGGTTTTGAATAACCCAATGAAGGGCTTGTAGCTGGGTGTTTTTGCAGCAATTGACGCTCGATATTCAAGTTGTTGGCTTGGAACCCCAAACCTTGAAGTTTAATATATATGTATGGATTCACCTATAAGTTTCATATTGGTAAGTGTTGTGAATTTAGTTGTTTGACTTGTTTCCATTTGCCATTATATTAATGGAAGTTACCCTTGAGCCTAGGTTAGGGCACTAGGTGCCAAGAAATAACTGCTTCTGATAGATAGGGTGCTACAATGTATAATATCTCCTATAGGCAATTGTTCATTTATAAATTTGTGCAAACTACTTGGCAAAAATTCAAGATGGTTGTCCATTTGTTTTATTCAAACTTTTACAGATGTTATATCCTACTTTATACATGACATAATGTACTCCTATGCAATGTTACATATCTGGCATGTTGTAAATGTGAATTATATGTATAGACAGTACTCTTTTCTATATCAAATTCTAACCGGAACTTTGCCATATAAATTATAGAAATCTTTTTTTATAAGGAAGGTTCAAAACAAATCCTTTGTTTAGAAAAGGTTAAGAATGTGTGTACAGCATTAGGAAGGAAGTACGACAACTATATCTTTTATTTAGAATTGTTCTAACTTGATCTAAATAGTGGTTAATTTGTAAATGGTGATAAATACAATGTTAATCTATTTAATGATTCTGACCTAACAATGCATTGAATTAAACTATTAAGCTGAAAAAACAATCCCCATAATGGAATCTTGTAAGTAAACGGTTATTATGTGTATTTTCAAGGGATCTATTTGGGTCCTATGGAATAACATTGATCAGTAATAAGATTTGAAAATGAACGAAATTTGCAATTGCCAATAGATTAGATTAATGTTATACAAGACTTTAAACATTTATATATCAATAAGATAACTTAAATCTCTTCTTAAGGTAAAATACACTTATTTACATAACATCAAGCAAAATCTAAGGTATCTAAATAAAAATATAATATAAGTTAGACCCTGCTCAAGATAAAACGTACATAAGAAATAATAGTATAACATTCAGACTTAAAAAGGAATGTTTGAGAAGTCAAGAAGTTTATAGATTCCTTCTTAAGTGAATCCAAGTAAAAATTGAATGGGTTGAATCAAATCTAACCTGAAGGGAATAAACCTAATAAGGAGATTAGACAAAAGTTGATATGCAATCATGATTCAAACTCAACTTTATAAGATTGGTAATATTCTTCAACAAATTATTTATAATTACATCTCAAGATACGATTTAAGATAAAGTCTCACAAATAAACCTGCATACCTTTGACATATTACAAGCAGGACACTAAATTGTCTATCACATACATTTGGTGAAATTGTATAATAGCATCAAGAAGGCTTAAACCCACTTACAATGTTGTCGATCTTACACAAGTCCCATAAATATATGTGTTGAACCATTTAGAGTATAGCATAGTATATCGAATACATGCACATTAGCTATATACTCCTTATCTTAAATTGGATCCCTTGAGAGATGGGGCAGTCATGACAAGGGGGGTCTTACCAAATCGCCTAATCATGCAACTAAAACACACACTTTTCACAAGATAATCATTCATCACAAAACTTAGTACATTTTATTCATGTGCAAGAATACAATCTATTACAATGCCTTCATTGGCCTTGGCTCTCAACCCTTACAACTTCACCTGCATCTATCTAACAATACCCCTTCCACCTCTAAAACTTAAACACTATGAGAGACTCTCCCCAAAAGCTTCCTCAAATGAATTCAAAATCCATATTTATAGCATTTGAGATGGAGAATTGGCCACCCAATGTCCAGGCATGATGGGACATGTGTCACACCCTCATTCGTACATGAAATCCACGTGCAAGGCCGATATAACCACTTGCTTGTCACTTTTTGTCACCCACTAAGGAATTGTGGAAATCCATGAGGGTTTGGAAAAGTCTAAAGGCTCATTGCAAGAATCCAAGCGGCGTAGGAATATATCATTGTAACTTAGAAAGTTTTTCCATCTTTTGCTCTTGCAGGGAAATAGAAGTTATCAAGAAATTGCGGAGAAATAGGGGTCATCAAGATATTGCAGGATTTGAAGGGGTTCAAGAATTGCAAGAATTTGGGGGCCAACTAGATAATAGTTGATATCAAGGGAAAGCTCCACAATTACAAGATATACGAGGAAATGAGACCCCTAGGGATATACAAGGATTTGAAGAGTATGTGGATGTATCCACATGACTAGAAAAGTTCCACAAATGTAATATTCCCCCTTAATTTTTTCCGGATTTTATTAGCACAACACACCACTGATTAGCATTAGCTCCAAATGATAACCAGCAAAAATAGTAACCCTTCACCTTTTGATCACCAAGATCCCAATGTGGGCAAGATGAGAGTATACGGTGTCGGGGATCGTTAGCAAACTGGAAATGAAATACCAAGCTACTAGGCGGATAGTCGACCATGAATGAAAGTATATACTGGAAATACATAGAGTAGGCGGATAACCGACCGTAAAGCTCTACCACTTATTCAGCGGGAGCGAAGTTATTCCAATTTATAAAGCGGCAAGCCAGCCATGAATCCACACTTCCACTTATTCAGTGGAGGGAAAATAAACAAGTGTTGAAAGTAAAATATGAACTCAAACCACTTCTACAATGGGAGTAATTACAAAATGTTTAGAGTGCAAAAATATAAATAGCTGTTAGTAATACTAAACCAGCTTTACAATGTTAGCTTCGGCTGCACAACAATGTAGAGATATATCATCAAGAACCTCAGTATGTTACAGAATAATCCCTAATTGATACAATATGCTATAGAACAGAAAATATAGCATAAACCAGAATTATATCAGATCTGATTAGAAATAGTAAACAAGGAAAATCAGACCAGCAAATGAGATTCACCAAAATGGACACAACTTCTTCAATTCAACTCCGATTGACTTCAAACAACAAGCAAATAAAGCCAATATCCTAGGCGTCCATCTTCCAACCAGTAAACTATGCCAAAACAACTCCAAAAACTTGGCACGAATCCCAATGCAATAGTACAGAAGTGGTACGGCCTCCAAGAAGGGTCGACCTCTTCTATAAAATTCAATTCTCAAAAATAAAATCTGAAGCCTTGCAGAACTGGGCGCCCTACATAGTGAAACAGCATGAGCCAGTACCCAAAACCAAATTAAAATCGATGGTGAAGCTACAAGGAGTTCACTTCAGCCATGAACATCAACAATAGAAATAAACAGATTATACAACAGCAATTTGTTTAAAAAATCAGAATTCAGCTCTATTTGCACTCCTGAGTGAAGCACGGTCTTTAGTGGCCACCTAGGAAGCTATCATTTCAAGCCCAAAGAATGGCATTGTAAAGGTGCTAGGAGGTATGCGTTCCTCGAAGTGGCTCTAAATTCAATTCAGCAACATAACGTTATCATAATTTCCAAAGGTAAGAATGAAGGAGCGAGGCCTGATTAAATAGACTCTTCAGCTAGAAAATGAATCAATTTAAAACCTTCAAGAAAGAACCTTTTCAACTTCCTCATGGGACGCCCATCTCCAAAAAGCAAATAAAATATTAAAATATTTTAATATCTCCTCCCTAGGCGTCCACCAAAAAGAACAAATAAAACATCATTAAAGATATTAATATTTCATTTTGGACGTCCACACAAAAAGCCCCTTTTTTAAAAACAACTTCAAATACATTGCCTAGGCATGGGGTCCAAAAGGTAACACCGAAAAATGACTAAGTTATTAAAACTTAGCTCCAAGAGGAAAGAAGAAGCCAACACCCAAACTGATCAGCCTCACTACCCAAAATAGAATGAAAAACTAGAAATGACTATGTTGCTGCTAGAATGACACTGCTATAAATAGAACTTATCAAAAATACCAAACTGCTATTAATAGTAAGTGCAGGCAAACTTCATTTGAGCAACAACTAAGTAGTAATCATGACTTACTAAAAATAGTAAGTGTCTGGAAAGGTTGACAGATTCAAATGCATGTCATACCACCCTAGAGAACCCTGAAAAACTCAAAAACCTTTCTTGCATGCAAGGTACTAGAGAGACATGCATGTCATTTTTCAACATGCATGTTACCTTACCCTGAAGCTCTCCAAAAACCCAAAAAGCTCCAAAGAATAGACTGCCAAAAAACCTGCATGCGAGCCTTCAAAAGCCCAACAAAAACCTCCTATAAAAGTGGAAAACCTAATTTTCTCAATTGATTAGTCTACAGGTTTCCGGAAATAGGCTAAATCCAATTGAAGTGTGCAAGGCTAAATTGGGGACATTACAACAAATCCATGAGTAGCATGAAATTCTACAAATGGAGCCAACTTTGTGGGAAAATGAAAGTTGAAGAGAAATTGCTAAGATCCAATAGGCATTTGGATCATCTAGAAAGTCTCGTAGATTTGGAATAGGGCGAAAGTTCAACAATCCAGACAAGCATGAAAACTTCGCAATCGGAAATGAGCAAAGTAAAGACAGAAAATGGGACCAAAGAGGAATTGTAGGGATCCAATAGGGATCCAGATCACCCCAAAAATTCTGCAACTGGCCAAACAGGGTGAAAATTCTGCAACTCTCTAACTTGCTCAATTCAACTCGAATCTTCAATTGCAAAACGTGTGCACCCAATTGGCTCCTTTATAAGGTGATGCTGACATTTGGCCAAGGACCAACTACAATCTTGAAGAATTTGATCACCTACTCCTCCAAGCAAAAACAAGGAAACAACAGCAATAGAAAATAGGGAAATTATTTTTGGTTGATAAGGATTGCAAGTGAATCAGGATGCTCATGCATCAAGAGATTAGTGATTTGTTAGTTAAATTCAGTACTTAATCAACTAAACAAACAAAAATCAATACTATTTTTGGGGCATGAAACACCTTTACAGTTGTTTCATTTAGTTTTACTTTATTTCTATCAGCCCCTAACATGTGGAATATAAACTTATTAACTTTCTAACATTATTTCCTCCCTGGTTAGTAAATTATCCTCGATTTCTACATAAGATTTAGGAATCTCTTAGTGAAAGTTGATTCTAAAAACCATTTGACCTGCATTGGTGACGATCCTTTCTAGCTAACAAAATATTTAGTGGTTTTCATCTTGCAATTGGTGCAAGGTCAGACATTAAGCAAATTGTCCTCCTCCTACAGTTGTTAAAAACTAAGAATGGTAGCCATAGGATGAGTAATGGAAACCTCCTCCTCCAAGTGAGATTGCACATACAACTTGATGAACTTGCTTACATTGACAATATAATGGATGCCCAACTGAACTAGAAGATCAATTGGAAAGGCACTAGGTCATATTGCTTAGACAATAGCAAAAAGGAGAATGCCCTATTGAAACATGATTAGTTCAATTGTAACTATGTTGAATGAAATGCAAATAAGTGTCACATTGCCTATTCTTCTAATGAAAAATGGATAAAGCATGTACTATAGAGAAATCAAATCCAATTTTTCAATTAGAAAGTTAAGAGTCAAGACTAACTACAAAGAGAGCACCAACAAATCTAATCCTCAACCTACTTCCATATATAAGGTCAATAAGACTATTGTTGAAGGTGCTACAAGGTCTTTTGGACACCAAAATATCCACCATACGAGGATGAGTAAGATTCCAATAGCAAAATTTCACAAGAACTACTAGTGGCAACACAAAGTTGTGTGAATTTATACAATCCATCCTAAAAATTGTAGTCGAGATTGATTTACCAATGTTGAATGTTGTACAACTTGAAAAATCGTGCCAAATTGAGTACAATGGAGAAGAAAGATTTCCATTCATCATATGCTACACATCAATTATCTAAAACACTAGCCACCTAATAACAAGGGCTAGGGAGGTCTACCACTTTGTTCGTAAAAATCCTCATATTTTATCAAGTAATGAAACCGTTGAATTTAAAATAGCCACTTTAAATGCCAATGTTATTGACTCTTAGGCTAAGAGTTCAAAACTTGAAAGGCTTGGTGATCAATATGCAAAATTGCCTCCTCACCGACAAGATAATGATGCCTTTGCATGAGCTCTTGGACAAAGTTGTAGAATTCCTTTTCATAGGCATTTTAGTTGAGCATGGCTTGTGACAATACACAAGAATAATATACCTTTGGAATTCACGTAATGAACGGACCAATTTTTTTCAATTTTGCAATGCGATTACAAACAACATGCACCCGTTACGGTTAGCATAAACCAAACGATGCGGAAGTAACTCTAAGATGTACACCGGATCCCGAGGTGGGCAAGGTGTGAGCATTGGTCAGAGGATCTCAAAGGAAATTGCTGAATAAGAACTCTAACCACGAGATGCGCCGGTGAACGACGAGCATTCGGTCAGAGGATCCCTAACTAATGCAATACTGAAAATAGCTCAACACCAAGTATGTGCTACTCAATCCGTGAAGGATAGGAGGCGACCATATGGCGGAGACTTAGGAAATTACAATGCAAGAAAGTAAAAGGCGGCAAGCCAGCCTCTTCCACTTATTCAGTGGGCAGTACAAATAAATACAAAATGAGAGGAGAGAATTGCTGACAGTACTACTGTTCAGCTTACAATAAATTAGAGAGTTTGTCAATATCATAAGATTAGAATCCTTTCGAAGCTATATCAGATTAAGAACTCCCTTTCACACTCCCAAGCTCACTGAGTATCAACTCCTCACTCACCTAATGAACTTTCACAAATCTGATATGACTGTTTTGACAGAAATGATACAGAACAGCAGCATGAAAACTCATTAAAATGCACGTAGCTAACTCCAAACTCAACCTATTGATGAGATATTGAATGCAGATTACTCTATTAATGATGGCGACTAAGATGCAACCCCAAAACCACCCCAAACGAGCCTTAATTATTTTGCACGGATTCCAATGACACTTCAAGATGGTACGGCCCAGCTGCAAGGGCGAATTTTCTCTATAAAATCATACAGTCACTAATAAAATCTGAAAACATGCTAGAATGGTCGCCCTTCATTGACAAATCAATAGACACAGTACCCAGAATGATAGCAATTTTATTCCATGAGCTATGAGTGAAACTTACATTCTTCAATGATATTCAGCAACATCAGAAATATGATAGAAAATGCAAACTAGAACTCCAAATGCAATTACTCAACTGAAAATGCAATATAATCCTAATACATGCTAACCTCTCAACTAGTTGCTATCTTTCAAGCAAGAAGATGAGCCAATGCTAGGAGGTGTGCTTTCCTCGAAGCGAGTGCATGAATACAATCCAACAGCATAACGGTGTAGTAGACAAAAGATGGCAAATGAAGAGCTGAGGCCTGATTAAATAGAAGTGAGAGAAACATCTAGAAGCTTCCAGAGGGCGCCCCAAAACCCTAATTTCAAATTCCACTTTTCCCTCCAAAAGATGGCGTCCTTTTTCCTCCATGAAATATTTCACTTTTTTTAAAAATAAACTTCATCTCTCAAAAGGGCGTCCCATTTAATAGTCACAAAATTTGACATTAAAATATAATTAATCTCCTTATGACGCCTTGACCCTCAAAGTCCCCTTTTTAAAAACAACTTAAAGTTGTACTGCTAGGCAAGGGGGTATAATATTAAAATAATAATATTATAATGAAAATACTTATCTCACCACCAAAAATGCGCCCGAGGCCAAGAACTGAAGTGCCAGCTGAAACAACTGCAGAAGAAGCCCAACTGAACTGAACCCAAACTGTCCACTTGCCAGAAATAGAATTTACTAAAAATAGTAAATTCGCGAAGTTGCCCGGAATGCCAAACTGAACACACCACTGCGAAGCTCTCTGAAAACCCAGAAAGAATCCGCAGTCAGAAACCCAAACTCCAAGCAACAACCACCTCAAAACTAGGAAACCCTAATTTCACCATCCGCATAGCCTATGGGTCTCCGGAATAGGCCAACGGTCAACAGAAACGATCACTTCTGAGAAGGGGACATTACAGTCCGCCCTCCCCAAGATTGCTTGCCCTCAAGCAATCGCAAGTCTGGATGCTGTAGAATCTCCTCATCCTCCCAAGTAGCATCCTCTAATGGTAAATTCTTCCACTTTACCAAATACTCTTTGATTGTTCTCCTCCTCAAGGAACGCTCTCTGAAATCAATAATCTGTTCTGGAACCAAAGTCAACTGCCCTTCTTCATCCAAAGGGGGTAATTGTGATGAAGCCACAACGTTGTGTCCAAGTGCCTTTTTGAGGCGAGACACATGGAAGACATTGTGGACCTTACTACTCAAAGGTAGTTCCAACTCATAGGCCACCGCTCCAACCTTCCTAACAACTTTGAATGATCCATAGAAGCGTGGTTTCAGCTTCTCAGCTCCACTCTTCTTAAGTGTGGACTGTCTGTAGGGCTGAAGCCGAAGATATACCATGTCACCAACCTCAAATGAGTGCTCAACACGCTGCTGATCAGCGTACATCTTTTGCTGATTTTGTGCCATTTGAAGGTTGTCCTTCAAGGATTTCAAAACATCTTGGCTCTGCTGCAACCAATCCTTGGCTTGAGGAGCTTTGCTATCGCCTAACACCAAATCAGAAAAGCTTGGAGCCTCGTAACCATAGAGGGCCATGAATGGAGACATCTTTATTGACATGTGGAAAGATGAATTGTAGCAATATTCTCCCAAGTGGAGCCATTTTACCCATGCTCTTTGCTGTTCTGAGACATAATTTCTGAGATAGCCCTCCAACCATTTGTTTACAATCTCCGTTTGACCATCCGTTTGTGGGTGATAGCTAGTGCTTGGAGTAAGCACTGTACCACTCATCCTAAAAATTTCCTGCCAAAAGGTGCTTAGGAACTTGCTGTCCCTATCACTCACAATATTTTTAGGCAACCCATGCAATCTAAACACTTCATGGAAGAACAAATCTGCAACTTGAGCTGATGTAAATGTGCTAGTGATGGCAAAGAAATGAGTGAATTTGGTCAATCTGTCCACTACAACATAAATGCAGTCTTTGCCTTGGGCCCTAGGCAACCCGGTGATGAAATCCATAGAGATACTTTCCCATTTTTGACTTGGAATGGGAAGTGGCTGCAGTAGACCAGCTGGAAGAGAGTGCTCATTTTTATTCATTTGACAAGTACTACACTCCTTGATGTAGCGCTGAACATCATCTTTCAACCCCTTCCAAGAGAATCTCTCTCGAATCTGCTTGTATGTCTTGAAGTACCCTTGATGACCAACAAGTGGACTGTCATGGAAAGTCACCAAAATCCTCTTCTTAAGTTTAGAATCAGCCACCAAGAAGATTCTTCCCTTGTAGTGGATCAACCCATCAACTACCTTGTACCTTTCATCATGAAAAGTACCTTCAATAACGCTGGTTGCAAACTGATTTTGGCATAATCAGCAAGCAACAACTCCTTCCAATCAGCATTAAGCTCACACAATGAGCTCAAGTGAGGCCTTCTGGACAAAGCATCAGCCACAATGTTATTCTTCCCTTTGACATACTCAATGTCAAAATCGTAAGCTTGTAGCTTACTCACCCACTTCTGTTGTCTCTCATTCAAGTCCTTCTGATGCATAAAGTGCTTGAGACTGTTGTGATCAGTCTTGACCACGAATTTGCTCCCCACCAGATATTGTCTGAACTTGGCTAATGCATGCATGATTGCAAGCATTTCTTTGTCGTAGATAGAGTAGGTCCTCTCAACCCCTCTTAATTTTCTGCTCTCAAATACAATTGGATGCTTCTCTTGCATCAAAACAGCCCCAATACCTTCCCCTGATGCATCACACTGTAACTCAAAGGGTTTGGAGAAATCTGGTATGGCCAATACAGGACAAGAACTCATGATTTTCTTGAACTTATCAAACACACTCTGAGCTTTTTCTGACCACATGAAAGCCCCCTTTTTAGTGAGGTCAGTAAGAGGAGCAGCACTTTGAGAATACCCCTTTACAAACCTTCTGTAGAAGCCACAAAGACCCAAGAATCCCTTCAAATGAGTCAAATTTTCTGGAGGTGGCCAATCTACTATAGCCTTGATCCTTTCTGGATCAACCTTCACCCCTTCAGCACTGATTATGTGGCCAAGGTAGAGCAGTTCCTTCATTCCAAATTCACATTTGGACTCTTTTGCAAACAAACTCTCTGATTCAAGAATGCTAAGCACTTCCTCCAAGTGCTTGAGGTGTTCTTCCCACGTCTTGCTGAAGATGAGAATATCATCAAAGAAAATTAACACAAATTTCCTCAACTGCTTCTGGAAAACTCTGTTCATGCAAGACTGGAAGGTGGCTGGAGCATTAGTCAAGCCAAAGTGCATGACTAGGAACTCAAAATGACCATAGTGGCATCTCAATGCCGCTTTTCTCAACATCTCGAAAGCCCCTCATCCTCGATTTGATAGTAACCCGACCTCAAATCACTTTGAGAAGAATTTAGCACCATGCAGCTCTCATCACCGAGCTTCATCGATCCGGAGGAATAGGATACACCGATTTTATCAGGTTTTGATTCAAGGCACCATAATCCACACATTACGCGGATGGTGCCGCCCTTCTTCACAAGAACTAATAAAATGAAGCAAAAGGACTCTTGCTAGGGCTAATGAAGCCCATCTCCGTGAGTTCTTATGTTCTTCAATTTCATCCTTCGGGCTTCTTTAGGATATCTATACAGTGTTGTAATGACTGGTTTGGCCCCTTCCTTAAGTTCAATAACATGCTCAGCACCCCTTTCTGGTGGTGGCCTAGGTGGTAGATCAGCAAACACCTTACTCCTTTTGGTGAGTATAGATTGAATATCAGGAGGATATTCCCTCTTGGTCTCAACTGGACTAGCAGGAAGAACCATGCATTCCGTAGCCCACTCCACTTGGTCATGTCTAATCAGCCTTTCCATCCTTTTGAAAGAAACTATACGAGGACCACCATTAGACATTCCTCTCAAAACAACTCTCTTTCCATCAGATTGGAACTTGAGCTCCATTGTTTGTAG
>VDFB02100696.1:0-20146 GCA_007258455.2 Sequoia sempervirens | reverse complement strand
CTCCTACCATCCCCTCCTCTCTCATCACCACCATCATCACCTGCTCCACTATCCCCTCCATTGACACCCTAACCTCCACCATCCCCTTGGCCTCCATCTCCTCTCCCCCTGCCTCCACCTCTCCTACCTCGAGGACCCCGTCCTTATCTAACAACTGGTGCAGGATGATCTAGATTTTTCAAAGGAATAGGCCTATGTACTCTCCACCATGCATTATACTTGGGAGTGGTCCCCACATTTGCTAGTCTCCCTCTCCATCCCCACTATTGTGCTTGTAATCCATTAATGGCCTACACTGCTATGGTAGCTAAGATCATAGGACCCCATGACATAACCTCCCTAAAAGATTGAGCATATATTGCTACTCCCTAAGTCTCACCATGCTGCTCCCCAAACTGTTGCAATACCCAACTTGGAAAATACATCTCAATAATATGAACTAACTAGATAGTACATCCAATCAAATATCTCTCCTGATGGCACCAAGGTAGAAGCTCACCCTCATCTGGCCATTGACGACAGTCCATATAAGGCCTCTAGATGAAACTAACCAATGTGTCTATCCCATGTCTCCAATAACCAATATCGCCCACATATGTCTCTATCACTGCCCCTACATACATATATATGTATGGTGTCGTGGTCTCCATGTGACGATCAATAGAGTGGACATAACACTGCAATGTGCTCCCAAGTCCAAACCATCAACAAAGTCACACTGTAGCTCATCAATTGTTCTCACCTATAGACTATGTCATGTAACTGAAAATAAACCATCACCAATAAGCATCACCCCCATGTATACAATTTCTCCCTATCCAACAGACCAACAAGAATCTCCCCCATCCGACTGTAAATCTGTGTCGTCGACGATCTGGGATCACTATCCCGACTATCATAGTGCATACAACATAGTCAAATTTCCCATACTGAGCATCCAATGTCTCCTATCTAATATCGTATCGATTGATACCTAGTTGTGGTATATCATCATATACATAATAGGTAGCCAACGACTGATATCCTTGGGAAGGCTCATATCTAACTCTCTCTCCCTGAATCGGTAGACACAAGATCCTATGAACATCCTCCAATGTGATGGTCACCTCCCCTATAGGTAGGTGAAAGGAACAAATCTCTGAATTCCAATGTTCAACTAGTGTGGTCAACATCCCTTTGTTTCCCCTAATTATGGGCATGAACACGACATGATACAAACCAAGATGCCACAACCTATGCCTCTCATCACTAGTCATCTGATCTCGCAAATGATAGGTCTCTGGTGGTTTGAATCTCATGTATAAATAAGATCTAGATGAACCTGTCACCAACATGACAATCACTATTTTTCTCTATTTTACACATGTCATTAAAATAAGTAAATCTTAACGTAGGTCAACCTGGTCAATAGTCAATTGGGTTTCCTATGTATATTTGCATCACATTTCAAAAATTATGTCACACTATCTACAAATGTGTCATTTCTAGGTAGTTGCAGCTTACCCATCTATGATTGTGCACAATCACAGTCAAATGCATCATGCAAACACACATCTAGTTAACCATCCCACGAATGTGTCACATTTTAACAGTTGCATCACAAAAAATTAGAAACCTAATCTATCCCTGATGTGTCTACTTCACTTGCATTGTTTCCTAGTCAGATGTGCCGAACACGATAGCATTTGTGGCTATCACAGAGTGACATAACTGATTGTTGAAATTAAATCCTACCTAAAAAATGTGTGAAAATAAAAATTGACAAAGTGGGTTGAAAGAGCCTTACCAAATCTCCTACGCCCTTCAGTCATCTAAATGTACGAACATTGTAAGAACAATGATCATGATGGGGAACTCGCTCCATCTTCACTCAGAGGTCTAGTTTTCAAAGTCTAAAAGTGAAAAATGAACCTAGAAATGCCAATTTCCTATTTATACCCCCAAAAATAGGGTTTTGACCTAAGGGTTTATAACTAGACACATTCTTTTGCATGTTATAACATAACTTTTGCTACCCTAAACTTTTCAAAATTTGAAACTGACTTCACCATCATTCTTCTAGCTATCAAATTGACTTTTCAAAACACTTTTTAAATTTTTTGAGAAATTTGTAAAATTCTTCTGAGGGGGCATAAGCCTAGCCTATTGTCACTGGGGTATGTCTTGACTGATTTTATTTGACATAATGCATGGTGCTGTCACAATAATGGTTTACAATTCCTGAGAGGAACGAATTTTAGCTGAAATCACATATTTTTAGAAAATATAATGATTTAAGCCTTAAAAAGTTCCATTTTAAGGATTCCAATTGAAGAGGGTTTGATCAAATCACCTTAGATCAAACCCCCTTGGATAGAACCTCGCTAGTTTTAAACCATACCTCTAAATGCGTCTCCTTTACACCTATCAAAATGTTGATAAAAAATCACTTTTGATTTAGATTTTGAGGGATCAAATAAATTCATTTAAAATTTTATTTCAAATTATTATGGTATTCCCTCGCAATGTGCTTAATCCAATGAATATAATTTTAATATGTTTTGGTTTTTATGCATTTGTTTTTAAGTTTTATTAAACATAGGTTTTTCATCGAAAATGAATTTCTTTGTTCCCCTTTTCCCATGGAAAAATAGAAGATTATCAAAAAATTTAAAAAATATGAGTGCTCTAGATATTGAAGTCCTTGATCCAACAAAAAAAATTAAATTAAATTTTGACATATACAAAAAAAGTTACACGTTATACATTTGCGCTGTGTCTGAATTGTAATTCGTTTGACTTTGAAACTTGATTAAGGAAAAAATATTCAATAAAAAACTATCTAACCAAATGGAAGCACTACATATCAGTGTTACAAATCTAAATTTGAAAGAATTAGAATTTTATCCTTCATGGAAAAAAAGTTATGTGTTATACGATGTGCGTCACTTTTTAAAAATGTTGTTTTTTGAAAAAAATCAATTTTCATGGGAGATGGAAAAAGAAGTGCAATTTGATTCCAAAATTTTTGAAAAAATATTTTTAGAATCTACAATCAAAATTTGATGAGACTCTAGTTTGCACCATCTTCAAATTCCTCATGGTTTAGCCGCTATAGGTGCCTGAATGTGTAGATTTAGTTAAAAATAATAATTTCAGTGTCTAGTTTGGCCAAAAATTGTAAACCACTATTATGGGATCACCCAGCACAATAAATAACATTGTATCAAAGAGGGGAAAAATTTAGACACTAAAAATTGTCTTAGGCATGCGACCCTTAATTTCTTCATAGTTCTTTTATCTTTATTTCTCATAATTAAATAATGTTAATTATTTTCTAAAGCCATATGTCTTCTATTAATTAAATAACTTTGATTATTTAATTAATTCATTCTTACCTTTATTCTTCCTTGATTAATTAAAGAAATATTATTAGTTGATAGGCTTTTTTTTTAAAGTTTCTGTCTGGAAGCCCAGCTGTGAATTGGATTTACCGGCACCAGAAATGTCCTGGCTGACATGGACTTGATGGGTTTGTTTGTAGCGATGTGGAACTTGGCCAACTGTGAATAAATTTCTCAACGCTCAACGAATGTTTGGTAAAAAATTGAGAGTGAAAGAGAAGGGTTTGAATAATTGATGTCAGATTCCAAACAAAATAAAATAAGTGAGGGTTTCACATATTGATTTTTTCTAGCCCTTTTCCCATTCTATTTGTCATAGTTCTCACCAGGCACATTGGAAGTGCTATAAATTGATGGATAACAAATCAATAATGGTGAGGAGGAAGAGGATAAAATCGTTCTATAATATTTAAGCAATTTTTATTGAAGGGAATCTAGTAATAGAAATGGTTATTGTGGGCTTGAGAGAAGCAATGAAAGATCAGGAAGTTGCAGGGATGAACCCTTGTTCTTCTTCTAATGCTACAGTTGTGGAGAATGGGCACATCAAGCATTGCACAGAAACATCGCTGTTAGCTCAGACAACAAAGTAAAATAACAAATCAGGTGTAGCCGAGGACTTGCTAGGGTTTGTTCACCCATGAAATTTCCCAAATTCACCATCTTCATGGTACAATTTTTGTTCTTCTCTTTTACTTTATGTTTTTCTTCAAAGCAATTTGTATGTTACATGTTTAAAACCAAAATTGCTTTCCCTTCCTCTCTGTAATGGAAATTTTTAAATACCCATTAAATTACATGGATTGTAAGATTCAAAATTTGATCAGGCACAACAACATCAACAAGAAGAGGTCCTAGATTCGACTCTCACCAGGTAGAAATTTGCAGTGGCCAAGCAGTATATAGAGAACCATTATAAGGTTCAGATGAAGAGTCTTTAGGAGTGAAAGGAGAGGTAACATTGTCTTCCTTTATCTCTTTATTATATAAAGACCTTTGGCTGGGCCACTTGCCAATCAGTAACCAAAATGAACAAGAAAAAAAACAAGTTGATCATAACTTCATCCAGATATCCTTGATGATTTCTATTGTATAGGAAGCACTACACAAAAACATCGTCGTCAACTCAGAAAACAAAGTAAAATAACAAATCAGGTGTAGTCGAGGGCTTGCTAGGGTTTTTTCACCCATAAAATTTCCCAAATTCACCATCTTCATGGTACAATTTTTGTTCTTTTGTTTTAATTTATATTTTTCTTCAAAGGAATTTGTATGTTACATTTTTAAAACCAAAATTTCTCTGTCATCCTCTCTATAATTGAAATTTTAAAATGCCCATTAAATTACATGGATTGTAAGATTCAAAATTTGATCACCTAAATGATTTAAAGGTTACTAGTATCAAATTTTTTTCACCTATTTCATTAAGGATCTGTTGAGTTTATGTTTGATATCATGGCTGATCAAGAGGCTTTGGATGGTTAGAACTTGCATGCCCATTTCATTATAGGGACTGTTGTTCTTAAAATTGAATAATCCAATTGGTCAAAGATTCAACAACATTTAAAACTTGGATAACCATTTGCGAATTTGATTGCAATATACCTTATTAGTGACATTGAGTCAAGATTCTAAAATTAAGAGTTGACTATGAGCAGATCTAGATGAAATAATGGTTTCTTGCTGCCCGTTTAATTAGCTTGTTGGATGGATGGCTTAGGGCTAGTATATATAAATACGATTCATATGGGGATTTTTTTTCATTTTTCCTTGCCCTTTTGATTGGTGAATTGCACATTTTTCAATTAGCAACCATAGCTTATCTTGGACTCAGATGCTAGCCTTCTCTATTTAGTTATGTGCAGAGCTTCTCCATTGAGGTATGTGGCACTGTGGTGAATTGGATGCAACACATTACTCACTTTATACATTAAGATGTTCAGGAATTCAAAAACATGGCATTGCTAAAAGGCCAAATAATTTTAGTTTGAGCTCATCTATTAATGTCAATTTATTGAGGTATGCCACACCTAGATTTGGATATCATATTTTATTCAATATTACATATTAACATGCCTTTTGAGGATTTGAACTTGGGGCTTTGCAGAAACATCAATTGATTTGCAACTTGAGCTTATCCATTGAGATTTGACATATTCTAATTGGATGTGACATGGTACTCCATGTTACACATTAACATGTTAGTGAGGGATTTGAACTTGGGGCTCTACTGAATAAATTCATTTTTTAGCTTGGGTTTCTTTGTTGACATTTATCTCATGAAGTCTAAGTGTTGTGAATTAGATGTAACACATTACATAACATCACAAATCAACATGTCTTTCAGGAATTTGAACTTAGGACTTTGCTTAAATGTTAATTGATTTATCACATGAATTTTCCCATTGAGGCTAAAGATAATCATATATTACAAATTAACATATCCTTCAAGATTTTGAACCTTGGTAATTTTTGAATGGCCTATTGATTTACCACACAAACTCATCTCAATTGAAAAGGAGGGAAATTAACATTTGCAAATTAAGTGGTTTTTGCACTAGGGTTAATTAATTCAATTTTATTCATAATGATGTATAGTTGGCATTGACTAAGGAGACTCAATATGCTTTCTAAGCCATCCTATCTCATGATATTTGGAACTAGCTGAGAGTAGTTGCTAGTAGTTGTCTGATCTTGAAATGATGCATCCACATTAGATTTATTGATTTTTGTTGAGTTTATTTTAGCAAAATAGAGGATTGAAATTAAAATATCCCATCCCACACACACATTTTTGAACATCAAAGATCATTGATCACATGAAACCAATGATGGAATTAGCAACAGTTGGGTGTGTACACCTGAAGAGCTATCACCAAGGGCACCATAAATGGAACTCTTTGGTGGCATCATTTCAAAACTATCACTATTATTGATATTAAATTCTTTTGGATTATTCTTTATAATAATAATTTCATAATTAACTTCAAATGTAGTATAAGTCCTTCACTGGTTCATCTATAGAATGTGCTAAGTACCAAATTGCTCTCTATAGATTACTTGAAGGAGAAATTTTGTTGAATTTGATCTCAAATCCTTGTTGACATCAACAGTTAGGAAGACTTATTTTAGATAGGAGGACAAGGTAGCAAAGTAACCCATTGTAAATTAAGACTTTTTCTCTCAAAGAACAATTTTGTGCAACCGGAATGACTCATTCATTTTTATATAAACATAATTTTGAATGACATGTATATTTATGATTGATGCAAGCATTTCCATCTTAAGTTGCACTCTGCTATGGTATAAATGTAGGAAATAATCAATGGAGTTAAGACAAGGAAAACAAGAAAGACTACAACACCTTCATCAATTAGCTCCTTCCCACCTTTTCTTGATATTGAAGATTTCAAGGTAATCAAACATCATGGATAACATATCTTTGTCAGCTATTGGAAAAATTTAAATTTTCCATTCTACAATGAGAGTTATTTATGAGATGCATGGATCAAGTTGTGAAACCATTATCTTGGGGGCTTGTTCTCAACTTTTGTCGAGACAAAAAATATAGAATGAGGTTTCTAATAAATTTTTGAGAAGTGGAACCTATATGTTATCATGAATTTCTAGTCATGAGAGAGGGTTTGTTGTGAATAAATAAATTATCTAAATGGTTAATGCCAAGAAATGGATGTATGATACTAGTGCATTATGGGAACCCTTCTTGTTTAAAAAGAACTCAAGTATTTTGTTTCTTTGATGAGTAACAAAACATATGGTTGCTATTTTTATTCCTTTTTATTTTTGCAACCAGGTTGTTTTCTCATTTGATGACTTATTTGGGGGCTTGGTGAATGAATTGTTGCCCTCATATCAAGAGGATGACACTGAATCTTCTGAGGGAAGAAAAAGTGTAGGAGGATAGGACGTTATATACAATGGGCATTTGTGTTTTCCTTCATAAGCAACAAAACCAACTTTAGGAGTAGGTCCTCCAATATTTTATGAGGAAGAGCCTCTATTGTCTCTTTTCAAGGATTGTTAGTAGGAATTGGCAGACCTCAGTCACCAGGTTGGTATTTTAAAATTTTATGTT
Source organism: Sequoia sempervirens (assembly GCA_007258455.2). Classification (NCBI taxonomy): domain Eukaryota; kingdom Viridiplantae; phylum Streptophyta; class Pinopsida; order Cupressales; family Cupressaceae; genus Sequoia; species Sequoia sempervirens. The sequence goes on along the minus strand of VDFB02100696.1, from coordinate 12,667 downwards.
GTGGTACATGAGAGTTTGAGCATTTTTATTTTAGAAAATGTGAATCATAATAGTTTTTTTTATCTTGAAGGTGGATGCAAGACTGGGCAATCTGAAGAAGGAAGTGGCTTTTCATGATTCCAAGCATCAAAAAACACTATCTGAAGTCAATATTTTTGCTTTTTTAGATGATTTTTTATTCTTTTTCCCATCTGGTTGATTCACTATCAAAGATTCTTTCTAGTTCCCATTTTGGAAGTTTTTCCATTGTTATCATTTTCCAGGGATCTATTCATTGTTATCATTTTCCAAGGATCTATTCATTGTTATACTTGTTTTTATTGAAATTATTTCTCTACAACTGTTATTATATAGCATAAAACAAGTAAATTGATTGCTGCGATAGATATATTTGTTAAATGAAATGTTTCATGAAACACTTGTCCATATTATTACTAGGGATCTATTCATTGTTATACCCTTTTTAATTGAAATTATTTATATACAACAGTTATTATCTAGCATGTAACAGGTAAATTGATTGTTGCAATAGACATATTTATTAAATGTAATATTTCTTGAAATGCTTGTCATATGGTCATTTATGGCATTTTCAGAGATGTCTTAGAACATGGGATGGAGACATAGAGATGATTGGTTGGGACCATCTCATCATAAGTAAACTGTTACAAATTTTGAGGGAGTAACAAAGTTTCATATTTTGTAGGTGTAAGATGAGTCAATCCCCTGTATTAAAAATATTTATTAGCCAATAGGCTATTTGTTTCAAATTTCCACTAGGATTTTCGTCAACCCAATCGTGAATAAAATTTCTAATACTGCATGATCTACATTAGATTTATTTATTTCTGTTGAGTTTATTTTCCTAATTTTGAGACTGGCCACTTATTCTAAACGTTTATGTCTTCCCTCAGGCTCACCATTTGGAGTTTAGCAAGTATTGCATTTGATCAGAGAAGTACATGAAGTAAGATAATATAATTGGCTCGTAGAATTGAAGGATATGCTTACGTGTTTACACTTTACATTATAATATTAAATTTTATATGAATATTCATTTTGATTTTTCTACATTTTTGCACATTGTTGGGGAGGAGAGTACATTACTTTCAAAGAATATTTAAGAAATTCTTGAGATTCTAGGTTGATGTCAACATGCAATCTGAAGTGTTATTTTAGCAAAATAGAGGATTTTAATTAAAATATCCCATCACACACACACATTCTTGAACATCAAAGATCATTGATTATATGAAACCAAAGATGGAATTAGCAATGTTGGGTGTGTATAGCTGAAAAGCTATCACCAAGGCCACCATAAATGGAACTCTTTGGTGGCATCACTTCAAAAATATCACTATTATTGATATTAAATTATTTTGGATTAAGTCTTCATAATAAGCATTTCAAACTTAACTTCAAATGTAGCATAAGGCCTTCACTGATTCATCTATAAAATGTGCTAAGTACAAAATTTCTCTCTACAGACTACTTGAAGAAGAAATTTTTCTATATTTTATCTCAAATCCTTGTTGACATCAATAGTTAGGAAGAATTAGTTTAGATAGGAGGATGAGGTAGCCTTAACCCATTGTAAATTAAGACTTTTTCTCTCAAAGCATAATTTCGTGCAACTAGAATGACTCATTCATTTTTATATAAACATAATTTTGAATGAAATGTATATTTATGATTAATGTGATAATTTCCATCTTAAGTCGCATTTTATTGTGGTACAGATGTAGGAAAGAATCAATGGAGTTAAGACAGGGTAAACAGGAAAGACTACAACACCTTCATCAGTTAGCTCCCTCCCACCTATTCTAGATATTGAATATTTCAAGGTAATCAGACATCATGAATAACATATCTTTGTCAATTATTGGAAAAATTTAAATTTTCCATTATACAATGAAAGTTATTTCTAAGATGCATGGATCAAGTTGTGAAACCATTATCTTGGGGGTTTGTTCTCAACTTTTGTCAGGACAAAAAAATATAGGATGAGGTTTCTAATAAATTTTTGAGAAGTGGAACCTGTATGTTATCATGAATGCTTGTTTTATGTATTTCTCTTTATATTTTTGTATGCATGTATAATTTTATGTATGCGGATCTCTATATATGTGTTTGCATGTATTTTTGTGTCAATAGATTTTTATAGTGTTCATATATGATGTATTATATATAAACACATGTCCTTAGTTCCCATGTCTCTGTATTACATGTATATATGAGTGCATATCTATGTGTACTTACATGTATATATGATTTATTGTATATAAACCCATTCCTATAATGTCTATTTCTCTATAAATATATGTATATATGAGTGCATGTCTGTGTGTACTTGTGTGTGTATATGAGGGAGGCTTATTTTGACTCTGATTGAAGCAGTCTGTCAAATGATGGCCTTTTTTTTAAGGCCATGATGATTATGAGAGAAGCGATGTATCTCTTGATGGGGTGAATAATTTCTCTGTGAAAGCTCTTGAACGGGTCCAATTTTGTGGACATGCAGGGATTGCCATTGGGTGTAATTCCTGAGCAAAACCCTATGGATTTTTTTTTTTGAAATTGATGGTGGTTTAGGATGTGTTTGAGTCCCAAGCAAGAAGAGATCTAGAAGAAAATAGGTGATTTGATTGCAAGTATTGAGATCTCCCTACAACCATGGAGTTTTGAAGATCTAACTGATGGAGGTTCTTGCCTCAGTGAGCTTTTTGAAAGGTCAAGTCAATCTATCCAAAAGAGTATGATTTGACCAAGGATTTGAAAGTTTAAAAGATAATAATAATGTTTATTTGAACATATTTGATTTTGAAAAAATTTCCTTAAGTTTCTCCGTTACAAATAAAAGTGCAAAATAGATATCTTACGACGTTAATTATATAGGTTTTATATAAATATAGATAAACTAGTTACACTATAAGGCATACCACTACTGCGACATTTCGCCATGAATTTCCATGTACATAAAAACTGCTATCGGAGAATGATTTTTCTATTTACATCAAAATTCCAAATGCTTTTTTTCATGTATAGAAAAGGAGGCTGTGTCAATATTTTTTGAAAGATATGTGTCAAATCCCATGATTCCATAGAAACATGCATTAGTCATCCTTCACCACATGATACAAATGATACATGGTTGCTCATGAACCTGCAATGTTCAAGAGCCATGCATTTCACTGAAGGAAAGTGGAACCATTACGTTGATTGGTTCTTTGCCGAAGAGCTTTAGCACAATGTCTTCCTGAAGTGAAGAGGATTCAATAGGGTTTGTTAGGGTGAAAAGATAGAGAAGCCATGATGACCTTTCTAGGTACTCTTCTACACAGCAGGAAGAAGAGCATTCATATGGCTTGGAAAAATGTATGGTTTGGTGACTGTATGTGTGGAAACCGAGTAGCTTAGAGATCTCCTAAGGCCACAAAATGGACTATCAGTGTGATCTTTACAATGAAAATAAGGTGTGCAAAGCATCTTGTGGGTAGTAGTAATGGCTCACAGCAAGACCCCTCTGGAGGTGATGCTCCAAGCAATAGATGAGTCTTGGCTTTAGAGAAGGCATGTTTTCTGTGCAAATATGTCCCCACTAATGTGAAGTAGCTATTAGGGTTTAAAGGACATGTGAATTGTTTGTGTTTGGTCTTCATTTTGGAAATGAAGAGCATCCATTGAATAATCAATTGACATGTTGATTGGTACAACATTGTATTCACTATGTGGACTTCTGTGGACTAGTCCTATCTGTGTAGTGGCATGAATGCAAGCACAAACAATGGCACCATGTAAATACCTATGCTTTACTTTTCTTTATTTATTGATTATAAGATGGTAGGGCTTGTAGGGTTTGAAGGCCATCAAGATAAGGGTTTGTAAGAGTAGGTTGATTATTTATTTCATGGTTTTTTGTGGTAGTGGGGAGTTTACAAAGGTTTTGAAGCATTGTATTATTTTTACATGCTTGTACAAGAATTTTTTCTGCTTTTTTTGACTTTAAAGTGTGTTTTTCATCAAAAGTGTATCAGGGTTTTGGAAGGTTGTCAATGTTAGTGTTTGGAATGTTAGCAAGATTTAGGGTTTAATAATTTCATTTACTGTTTTGTTTAGCATCGGGGTACAAAGTTTTTGAATAGCAATGTAAGAATTTTTTTGTATAATGTGTTGCGAGAATAAATGCTGAAGATAGTCTGTAGTTATTACCATTGAACTTGCTCCAAGTATATGTTGAGTTATGACATCTTCTTTCTTGGTTGGTGTTAAATATTAAGTTTGAAATTGAGGATATATTTTTTAATTTTGAACTACTATATGTGGGTCATCTTTATTTCTATCACATGGAATAAGGTTAAGTTGTTTGTGTTTATTCTTGTAATTTGTATTTTTTCTCATCTTACTCTGTATGCTTGCATCTGAGTTCATTCTAAGTGATTTTCATTGAATATGAATTATTTACCTATAGGTTGATAAAATTTTAGTTGTTTACCTTAGAAAATTATTAAATAGAAGTGGTAGATTGGTATTGTTGTCCATATACAATTCCAAGTGATTTGTTAGCTGGTGGAATATGCTAAAACTTACATGTCACTAAAAACAGGAAAGCTAGCTAGCTGGACATGGTCCTATTGCATTTATTTGAAGTTGTCTTTGCTATGGAATTTCCTCAATTTGTACTTGGTGTTAGTAATCATAATTATGGAGTGCAACTTTTCTGGTTAGATTCTTGATATTTAATTGAGCATTGCCTAGGAGGATACAAGTTTTATGCATCAGCTAGTGGTGGTATAATTGCTTTGGAGATAATTTTTTCTATTTTTTAGTTGTTTTAACAATAACTGTTAATTTTTGGTTAATATTAACATTTTATTAGATATTCTATTGTACTTGCATTGATTATTCAGACACTTGTTCTTTGAATTCATGTTTTTTGACAAGATTAATTTGATAGCCGTGCTAATCTTTGAGTGTTGACATCCCATTTAGATGTCAATTTTTTTAAAAAAAATTGGTGTTGTTTTGCCATGTTTGTTTCTCTTTTTTTTATGGTTTTTGTAGGGTTTGCTATTTTTTCTCAGGATAAGTTGATAAATTTCAGCCAATTATCTTTTCATTCTCTGTGCAACAAATTATATGCTATCCTTTTTATATTTATTCTACTTGCCTTTAAGAGAGTTTTGGAATTGTAAGGTTTCTATTTGTGCCTATTCCAATTAGATTTTGGATGTTGCTTTTCACTTGCTTCCTTAGTATTATTATTTCAAGCACAATGTTTACTATGTAGTTGTAGTAATTTCAATAAGTGTTGGTCTTGTTAGCATCATTTTGATTGCTATTTTTCCTTCTAGTATAGTTATCTAATTAAATTTTTGGCTATGTAGAGTGTTTTCTAGTAGTTGGATACTAGAACTATGGGAAGTTTGACACCATTCACTGCTGATGCAATTACACTCACTGAAAAGAAAATGGACATGGAACTTGGTAGATTGAAAGGTGTCATTTTTACAAGATTTCTATAGCTGTTTGATTGCCACTACAAATGTAATCAATTAATGTGTTTGTACTTTTAATGATAGATGACATCATAAAAATTTCAAATAAAAGTAAGCCAAAGGCAAGGAAGTAGCGAAACTCAGTAGGCATCATTACTCTTTTGTTTCCCAAGGTTATCAATTTTCCTTAAATTTCTATGTGGTGTTTTAGTTGATTTTAGTATTGAGAATATGTGGGCCTGTGTAGAATAAAATCCGACAAACTTTTCCAAACAAATTTGGTGCAAGGGATGGTGCTTCTAAAGCCCATGTTCAACAATTAGTGGCTACAAGATATTTAGCTCTCAAACAAGTAGAACATAATGCATTGTTATTTTTAGTTATACCTTTGATGTGCTTTTAATATTTTATTGAATGTTATTATAAGCACATGTTTTCTTGGTTGTAGGAAAAGCTTGTAGAGATGAGGTCAAGAAATGGAAATAATGAGTTTCCAGCTATCAAAGAAGCAACAAGAAGGGTAGTTGTTGCAAGATCTGTCTAGTGGAACAAGAGAAGGTATTTCATTTTAGATATAATCTAGATGAATCATTTTATTTCTACTTGCAAAATTGTGTATGATAAGATCTTTCTATTTACAAAGTTGATTGTAATTTTCTGTTATAGGCAATGTGCTTACCATTTATTTCTACTAGTATATGGCAAGTTTCTGTGAAGGTCATTTAAGTATATGACAAGCTACAGTTGATTACTTTCACCTCTTAATCATCCATCAATATCCTAATTGAGCTATAGGATTTTCAACCAGAATTACTTGAGGAACCTCATCACATATATGTAGTGGCTTCACAATATAATTTGAAACCAAGGAATTTTGAGAATTGAGCTAGTTTATTGTACTTGTAGAGCTGGAGTTCTATCGAGGAATATAGTAATCAATCCCTATATGCAGTAATATCATACCTGCAATCATAATTTGTGATGGAAAGTGGGTGGTATTATCTTTAATTTGTTGATGTGGGTAATTCTCTCCTTCCATAGAACTCTATTATCTTGCATGTTCTTAGGTCTATTATAGATTCGCTTACACCTATTACATAGACTTATATTATCATAGATGTTCTATATAATTTCTATAATTCTTAGCTTCTTGAACACTTGTTCTAAAAAAACCCTCTTGAAGCTTCTTCAAACTCCTATTGTGCAAGCTTCCTTCCTATTAAATTTATTCTCTTGTTCTATTGTAATCATCCATCAAGATCCTAATTGAGCTACATGATTTTCAAATAGAATTACTTGAGGAGTCTCATCGCAAATATGTAGTGGCTTCATAGTCTAATGTGAGACCAAGGAATTCTGATAATTGAGCTTGTTTATTGTACTTGTAAAATTGGAGTTCTATCAAGGAATATAGTAATCAGTCCCTTTATGCAGTAATATCAAAGTTGCAATCATAATGTGTGATGGAAAGTGGGTGGTATTATCTTTAATTTGTTGATGTGGGTAATTCTCTTCTTGCAGAGAACTCTATTTTTCCTAAATGCAGGGCATGTTCTGCATGGAAAATTTGTGCTTGGGATTAAATAATTTTGTGGTTGAAGTTGTAGAAGTTAATTTTGAACTTTGGAGGCCAGTTGAACTTTTAGAGAACTACAAAAAAAAATTCTTTGTTTCCTTCTTTTCCAAAGTTAAGGAGCATATTTTACATTCCTTTGGTTTGTTCAAGCAAAGTAACTTAAATGAAGGGTCATCATTCACAAAATGACTTTTTGTGATGGATGACATTTTAGACTTCAGTTGTGGCTTCCTAACCTCTTGGCATATGTTCAAGCTTTTTCAAACTACAATGCCTTTCTACTAGAGATGATCTTAAAATAGATCAAAAACAAAGTACTATGAAATGGGTATTTGTTTTTGTTGATAGTCAAGGAAAGGAAAGTGATCTGATGGATGAGACAATCATGGAACCTTTAAATTACATGAAAGTTGGCTCAAACTACCCCCATGGTTGTGGGTGGTTTGACCTAAATGCACAAAGTAAAAAATATTTGAACCAAACAAGATCATCATCATGAGATAAAACCATTCCAAATAAAAGACCCATTGATGAAATCTATCAGGCCCTTGCTTACATTGGTGTTCCAATATGGTTGTAGGAGTTTGTTTGCATTGAGGGCGATTGGTTGAGTTTTTTGTTTTCTGGTTTGTTTCCAACATCTATATCAACTATTAAGATTGCTATAATATGGGTAGGAGTTAGTAGGCACAATCTCCAAGGTTTAAGTTTGAACCATGCATGTGGTATATGCCATGTGATCCTCTTCTATGGTATGTGAAATCAAATTCTGATGTGCTTATATTATTGACCATTAGAAGCAACATTTCATGAAATGAGTAGAGAACTTTATACTAGTCCCATCATTGGCATAAAAGAAAATCTCGCCAAGTCCTGGGGTAATTCTACTTTCATGATTTTGTTTGAGGTACATTTCTTTGCACTAATAGGTACTGCACATCATATAGATGACCCATTCCATTTCCAAGAAGTTCTCCTTGAAAGGCCAACCTTTGAGTTGAAATAATGCCTCCAAGTGTTTCATTTCATTCTATTCATGAGGTTTTGGAATTATCTATTCCTAAAATCTCCTTGTTTAGAAGGAAAGCTTGCCAAGTTTCTAAGAGTAATTCAACATTCAAGATTATTTTTTAAGGTGGAGTACTTTTCTGTAAGGTATCATACATTACACAAATTCTCTCTAATATTAAATAAATCTTTATTTATTTAATTTAATCCCAAAATCTTGAATGTTCAATTGAAATAATTTAATTCAAAAAGGATTTATCCTTATCATATTCCTCTATAATTAGATAATCTCTTTATTATCTAGTTAGTCATTTATCACTTATGTCTAGATAAAATTTGATCATTCAGTTATTTGGTGAGATAATATCTGATTTTCTCTAACGAATAGTCTTTATGTGTTGATCACTTCGTCAATCTTATCTTCTACATGCAATCTTTATCCTTTTGTGTCTCAACTAATTTCCACCAATGACTAAATTACTATTTAATTTAATCCCCACCATTCATGATTTATCACTTACACTAATATAACCCTAATGCTATTGCATGCCACGTCTTTCAATCCTAATCATCGATTAATTGTCTCAATCTTAGCCTGCCATTCAAAAATTATATTTTCTACAAATTGGCTTTACCTCTGTCATTTTTACTCCTCCTGAAATCTTATGAGTTTTGGAAGAAACTTTAGAAATATTCAATGTTTTGCTATTATTATTGTCATGAGGCTATATTTGCATACTTAATTAAAATATGAGGGAAATTACTATACTATAACGAAATAGAGAAGGGTAATGGAGGTGAGTCATGGAATTGCATGTGTGTTTGGTGAGATCTTTCATTTATGCATATTTTATCTTCCATTGTTATTCATTATTATCTTGGGTTTAGTTTGATTTATGCATGTATTGCTAATCCTGGAAAACTTCTAGGATACATTGTTTCTAGATGAGGCATTGAATTGGACCTAGCAAAAGTGAAAGCTATATTGCATACTTAATTAAAATCTAAGGGAAAGTACTATACTATATCGAAATGGAGAATGGTAATGGAGTTGAATCATGGAATTACATGTGTGTTTGGTGAGATCTTTCGTTTATGCATATTTTATCTTCCATTGTTATTCATTATTAGCTTGGGTTTATTTTGATTTATGCTTGCTGCTATCCCTATTATGTTTTGACAAAGTATTGAAGATTTCTAATACTAACATCTAGATTTTCCATTCTAACATTTCTTCTTTCTTGCATTATGACGGAGTCCTGTGACACATAAAAATAAATAAATAAAGCATCCTGCATATGCATTCATGTTACAAACATACTTTAGACATTGTCATACATATGCACATACTAAATCATACATATATGCTGCATTTGAAAACACAAAAATATACACATCTATCACATTTAGGATTCAATGGCACAACATGCATTCGCCATCATAAACTACATAGCATATTATCACACTAAATACATTCACATGGCATTGTAATACATAAAATCACATTGTATCTTATAATCATAAACATAGCATCCATTCATGACATCCATGATACCATAAAATTAAAAGAATACATCATCATATAGAATTAACACGTCATCATAGGCTATGTGAATATCATAAAGTAAACATCAACATCCATAACACATGCATAAATAGAAGATTGCATATCATATAAAGAACTGCATAGCATATAATCACCACAAAAAATGATATATATCACTCAAAAAATGTTTCACAGTACAATGTCATAAAGTATCCCAACATAAGAGCTTGTAGGCTTAATGGACATAAAAGCATCAGTTTCAAAATATCTAAGTCAAAGTTTATCTATCCAATATTGCCATGATCTCTGAAGCTCATGTTGCTATTCTCACCTCATCTAGATCTGCTATGAGACAGAGATTGACCACTGCTCAGTACCACTGATGCACTAGGTGCCCTATGCTTAGGTAGGACAACCACCTCATATAGATCTCTGAAATACTCCTCTCGCCTCCCTACTCTAAGGAGTGCCTACACTGTGTCAGCAACAGATCTTGTACATCCAGCTACAAAGTTAATAACCCTCTGATCTGCCTCCTAAGACTGGATCACTACCCTATCCCTCTCTAACTGCAGGGTGCCTCTCTCCACCTATATCCCATCTCTCTCTTCCCATAGCGACTTTACCTTAGCCTCTAGTGCCTACACTTTGGCTTGTAATCTTAGAAAATCCTCATCCCTATCCCCAGAGCCGTGCTTGATGGGAACATCCTCAAAACCCTCCTCTCCATCTATAATCCTCTCATGAAGGATCCGCTCCTCATCACCCATCTCCTCATCCTCTGGGTGCTCCTCATGTCCTCCCATATCCACATCCATGGTAGCTACAACCGCTAACATGTCAAGCTCCTTTCTCTCGACCTCTTCTACCTCGATCTCTACATCGAGAATGTCCTCTTGTCGACCCTCCTCTCTCTCCTCTCTCCTCCTACTCCTCCCTCTCCTCATCATCTCCCTCCTCTTGGATAGGTGAAAGTGGTCTCCTCCTCCTCCTTAACCTCTGCCAGAATCTCCTACTATCCCCTCCTCTCTCATCACCACCATCATCACCTGCTCCACTATCCCCTCCATTGACACCCTAACATCCACCATCCCCTTGGCCTCCATCCCCTCTCCCCCTGCCTCCACCTCTCCTACCTCGAGGACCCCATCCTTATCTAACAACTGGTGCAGGATGATCTAGATCTATCAAAGGAATAGGACTATGTACTCTCCACCATGCATTATACTTGGGAGTGGTCCCCACATTTGCTAGTCTCCCTCTCCATCCCCACTATTATGCTTGTAATCCATTAATGGCCTACACTGCTATGGTAGCTAAGATCATAGGACCCCATGACATAACCTCCCTAAAAGATTGAGCATATATTGCTACTCCGTAAGTCTCACCATGCTGTTGGACCCAAATTGTTGCAATACCCAACTTGGAAAATACATCTCAATAATATGAAATAACTAGATAGTACATCCAATCAAATATCTCTCCTGATGGCACCAAGGTAGAAGCTCACCCTCATCTGGCCATTGACAACAGTCCATATAAGGCCTCTAGATGAAACTAAGCAATGTGTCTATCCCATGTCTCCAATAACCAATATCACCCACATATGTCTCTATCACTGCCCCTACATACATATATATGTATGGTGTCGTGGTCTCCATGTGACGATCAATAGAGTGGACATAACACTGCAATGTGCTCCCAAGTCCAAACCATCAACAAAGTCACACCGTAGCTCATCAATTGTCCTCACCTATAGACTATGTCATGTAACTAAAAATAAACCATCACCAATAAGCATCACCCCCATGCATACAATTTCTCCCTATCCAACAGATCAACAAGAATCTCTCGCATCCGACTGTAAATCCGTGTCCTCGATGATCTGGGATCACTATCCTAACTATCATAGTGCATACAACATAGTCAAATTTCCCATACTGAGCATCTAATGTATCCTATCTAATATCGTATCGATTGATACCTAGTTGTGGTATATCATCATATACATAATAGGTAGCCAACGACTGATATCCTTGGGAAGGCTCATATCTAACTCTCTCTCCCCGAATCAGTAGACACAAGATCCTGTGAACATCCTCCAATGTGATGGTCACCTCCCCTATAGGTAGGTGAAAGGAACACATCTCTGAATTCCAATGCTCAACTAGTGTGGTCAACATCCCTTTGTTTCCCCTAATTATGGGCATGAACATGACATGATACAAACCAAGATGCCACAACCTATGCCTCTCATCGCTAGTCATTTGATCTCGCAAATGATAGGTCTCTGGTGGTTTGAATCTCCGGTATAAGTAAGATCTAGATGAACCTGTCACCAACATGACAACCACTATTTTTCTCTATTTTACACATGTCATTAAAATAAGTAAAGCTTAACGTAGGTCAACCTGGTCAATAGTCAATTGGGTTTCCTATGTATATTTGCATCACATTTCAAAAATTATGTCACACTATCTACAAATGTGTCATTTCTAGGTAGTTGTAGCTTACCCATCTATGATTGTGCACAATCACAGTCAAATGCATCATGCAAATGCACATCTGGTTAACCATCCCACGAATGTGTCACATTTTAACAGTTGCATCACAAAAAATTAGAAACCTAATCTAACCCTGATGTGTCTACTTCACTTGCATTGTTTCCTAGTCAGATGTGCCAAACACGATAGCATTTGTGGCTATCACAAAGTGACATAACTGATTGTTGAAATTAAATCCTACCTAAAAAATGTGTGAAAATAAAAATTGACAAAGTGGGTTGAAAGAGCCTTACCAAATCTCCTACGCCCTTCAGTTGTCTAAATGTACGAACATTGTAAGAACAATGATCATGATGGGGAACTCACTCCATCTTCACTCAGAGGTCTAGTTTTCAAAGTCTAAAAGTGAAAAATGAACCTAGAAATGCCAATTTCCTATTTATACTCCCAAAAATAGGGTTTTGACCTAAGGGTTTATAACTAGACACATTCTTTTGCATGTTATAACATAACTTTTGCTACCCTAAACTTTTCAAAA
>VDFB02100695.1:0-21713 GCA_007258455.2 Sequoia sempervirens | reverse complement strand
GTGGAGGTAGAATACGAAACATTCAATGCCGCAAAAGAACTAGGAATACTTGTTGGAAAAGTGAAAGGAGTCACATGACTAACATGTTGCATGGTTGTTGTAACTTGAGGAGTGGTATAGGTTGGTATGGATGCTATGGTTGAAGGAGGAGGAATGTGAGATCCTCCTTGGCTCACAACAATGTTGATTGGGATGTGGAAGGAACATGTTTGTTGTATTTGTAAGCCATCATCACTTTCAATCAAGCATTGAAGGTTTCCTATGGAAGGTATGGTAGTGGCGGAAATGTTTTCAAAACTTAAATCTTGTTGTAAATGTGCAAAATCCTCATGAATACTAATGAATTTTTCTTGCAGAATGGAATTATTTTGTGTGTCAACATGCATTGATTGTGAAGGTAAAGGAATAATAGTGGTAGTATCCATGCTTAATGCACCATTTTCCATACTAGGAGTAGGAGCTCTTGAGATCCCAAGATCCACAACGAAAGTGCTATCGTAGGAAGCCATGAGTATGGAACTTCATCTCACTAAAGTATTATCAATAGAACACCAAACACTCATACAAGTACCAAAAAATATGGGGTGAATGCAAATGAAAAATAGGAATAATAAAATTCTAATTACATAAATTTTGTAAACTGAAACAAGAAGACAATAACAGGAAACATAAATGTAGGAAAATTGTGAAAATGCCAAAAATTTCAATGTAGAAAATGCAACTAGATTGATTATCCTAGGGTGGTGAATGAGTCCAAGTATGGATTTTTTTATGGTTTTTTAGAAATTTTAAAAGGAACTCAATTTGTTTCAGATACAAAATGAGGATGCAAATGAAAATTTTCAAGTTTTTAATGATTTGGTGTGCAATAATGAAGTCTATATGAGCCTTTCACTAATGCAATTTGAGAAATCCTAGGATGCAAAAACAAAAGAAAACCTAATTGAATGTTGATGTAAATGAAACCTAGGATGCACGATGCAATTGAAATAAAAAATATAATGTGTTCAATATGCAGTTTCACCAAAATGAACCATCGGTTTTGTGGGTTTCTATGTGCTTCTCTTGCACTCTTAGGATCTTTCACCTAAAAGGAGAGAGATAGAACCCTAAAATTGAGGTGGTTCACTCAAATTAAGGAATAAAAGATGGAATTATGACTAAATGGAATGATCTAAATGTAACTAAGCTATGAAATTGAGTGATTATAAATGCAAAACTAATGAAATATGCAATATTTGAAACATAGTGAGATATGCAAGAATAAACTAAAACATGAACAAACACAAAAAAAATTGGAATGTTGAATACAAAAGGCTCTACTATTATTATTGGTGCTTCGACTGGCCTTTCAACGTATTCTTTGACTGGTTCACCGACTGGTTCACGTTCACGGGCAACTAGGTAAATAAAATGTACCTCCACCTTAGCTTTCTTTTCCCCTGCCTATGCTCTAGCTTATGTATGCTTTCCCCGTTGCCTTTGCCTTTACTGCGCCCTTCGCTCCACTACATTTCGGAACTTTAGCAACTACTTATCCCACCCTATAATCCCCCCCATTATAGTTCCATATGGTCGGTGCCGAAGGCATAGCCCGTATATTATAAGGGGCCCGGGTAGATTAGTTGTGGGAGGATATAGTGATTCCCTGGGGGTTATAGCCATTTATCTTCCAGGGGTCGGCTAGAACCCCAGAGCCCCTGGGGGTGGGTGGGAGGTGAAGTCCGGGTGTTTGTTGTTCACCCCCGGGAGGTTTTTCCAATTAGTTGTTTCTCGGGCCCTACTATTCAACTATAATGGGGGGGGGGTGGGAATTCTAGTTCGCCGACAACTATATTCGGAGGCCCAACAAATAGAACTAATTGGAGAAACCGGGCAATATAGATTTTTATTGGGTTCGCCCCCCCCAACTATACTAGCAGCCGGGGTGGGAGGCGTCAATTGCAACTATACGCCGCAGCCGGGGTGGGCAATATAGATTTTTATTGGGTCCCGGGAGGTATATTATTGTAGGAAGGGAGTAGAAACTAAGAAGGGAATTACCGTTGGGAGGTAGCTTCTCCATCCTCACCCCTTGCATGCACGGATGGCCTAATTAATGAGGACCACAACTATCTCCTCCCACCCACCCATTTAGAATAGTGTAGGCTATTCCCCACCCACACCTAGAGGCATGGCTATGGAGCCTTCTATTCCCTCCCACTCTTTTATCTAATGGGTCCTAGAATAGTAGGGGCCCCTACAATTCTATGGGCTCCCACCCATGCATTATAGAATCGGCTAATGAACAGCTACTGGTATCGTGGTCACTTAGCCCTCCCATAGAATTTTAGGGAACCTTTGTCCTCCATCATGAATCTTTGACTTTCATTTTCAGAACCCTTAGAATGACTATATCGTTGTTGCTGCAAATGTGCTACTATTCTAGAGTGACAATCTAGACTAATACCATTAGTGGGCCCTACTATTCTATGGGTGGTCTAATATCGATTATGATTGGGATATGGTTGATAGCTAGTCAATAGATTCTCATCAAGATGAAGCATATGGGGTTTAATAGTATAGTCATTATCCTAAAGGTGTCTCATCTATCTAGCCACTCCAGAAGTTGGGTGGGAATAGAGAGGATCCCCTCTGGATCAGGCGTAGTTTCGGGTTGAGTGGGAATAAAAAGGATTTTTTTGTTTGATGCTCAATATTCAAAGCAAAGCGTTAGATCCATTCATTATAGAAGCAACATCTCCCTCCCACAGAGAATTAGTTCCTCCCAGAATGGGACTGAGTCCCCACGGCCCATAGAGAGCGATAGATTGTTGTTTAGCTCCACTAGGCCAGATTCTGATTATTATATGAAAGTGTGTGTGAGTGATTAGTGCCAATTCCAGTTCTCTAGAAATCAATGTGAATCACCAGTGGGACTCACCACTAATGGTGAATCAGTCCTTCTACTAATAAAAAACACTTGAAATTTCTTTCTGACAGTCAGGAACTAGATTCAAACAAAATGAAATTTTCCAACCCTAAGGTGGGACTCATTCACCACTGACAGCGAATTAGTCCTCCTCCAAAAATCTATGAAATCAAAGGTCAATTTTGTAGCTCTAGATCTGTAGTTGTCTTCTTCTCGAGTTGGTGGAGTCAAAGTTGTAGAAAATAAACTAAAGGTTGTCTCCAAGCTTGAAATAGGGTTTAGTTGACTTGAAACACTTTGTTGAATTGTTGACCACCTTTCAACACCTAATTTCTTGAAAAATGTGCATACAAAAGTCTACAAAAACACATGCAAAAGGGGGAACATGGTTAAGGGTTAGAGTATAGGGATTTTCCTTGGTCAAATCCCACTTTGATAATCAAACCCTTAATAAATAAATGAGATGAAATGAGCAAGGAATGATGAATAAACAACATGCATGTGTCCTAAACTCACCAACCTTGTTGAAGAAATCTGAAGATATACCAATGGTTGCTCCAAGATGCTTGATGTTTTCTTGTTTGAATGATGCTTGAAAGTAATTAGTGAATGAGTGAACTTAATGAATTCTTGAAAGTATTAGATGTAAAATGGATAGAAAAACACTTATTTGAATACACACTTATGCCCTAATTAACCAATAATACCTCATCATAGGCTGACATAAGGTCCTTTTGAATAAAAACCTAAAAGAAATTTTGAATTATTTTGAAATTGGAGTCAAGAGGGACTCATTCACCACCCATGGTGAATGGATTCCACCATGGGCTTGTAAGCAGGTGTCAAGAATTAAGTTGCATTTAATGTTGTTTGTTAGGTTTACATTCAAAAATACACTTAATTAAGTCTTATGAGTGCATAAAGGGGCCATATAAAGCATAAGAAAGGTGTAAATAGTGATAACAAGTCTAGAAAAGCATGAATCTTGTTACAAGACTTTACAATACTCTAAAATAGGACTTTATAAGTGATGAAAAGGTGATTCTTAGGTGAATTGTAATGAGAAGAGTCTAGAAAAATGTAGAAATGTATTACAACACTTCACAAAACCTTCACAAGACATCATAATTTGAATGTTTAGGACCTAATGTGAATGCTTAAGTTACATTACAACATTAAATCAAAGGAAGATGAGTCAAACATCACAAGAGAAAGACCTAAATAACCATAAAAATTTCAATGATCCATTTTTCTACGGTACACCATACTAAAAATTTTGAACCCATGCCTCATAATAATTTTCAACCATTCAAGAAACAAAACAAGGGCTTTATATTCATAAACCTTCCTAAGAAAATCATAGTGTTGAATCTCAAGTGGCTGCCACAAAAAATAAATAAATTATATATCAATTTAGGGATAAGAATAGGAAATTCACCACATTACATGATTCCCTCCATTCTATTATGTTATAACTCATGAGTAAGAACTTATTTAACACACCTCTCACTAGAGGTCTTAATACCAATACGCCTTTACCTTGAAACTATAACTAAAATGTCATTTTCCAATTTCATAGACACAATGGACATGATACAAAATGATACATATATCTTAAGCATATCGTGCAAGACGCCATTGGTTCTAATCACATCCAATTGGGTTGTGTCAATGATAAATGAAATAATTATGTTGCCCCAACCAACAAAAACTTGTATATATTTACCAACCCAATGTTGAATCATTCTATCAAATTTGTGAAAGCTAGCAATAACAAGAATTATGTTATGAATATTTATAAGACTAATGATGATAAGAGTGATAATGAGGATGGCATACAATCTATGGTAAGATTGATTGATGTTAAAGCTCATAAGGGTCAAACCAACTTGTCACCTAACATTGCTTTCTCACATAGTGATATAATTGAGCATGCACTTGATGGTCCTCTTTTCATTTTTGAATGAATCAATGACAAGCCTACAAATGGGATATTAATTTTTCCCATATATGTAGAGAATTTTATCATCAAGGAATTATTATTTGTGTATGAACTAATACCAATATTCATATGAACAATCAAAAGAATGTATAAAAACACATGATGGTTTTTCTTGCCCTACAATTGGTTTGATTACTCTTCCATTAAGAGTTGGACTGAACAATTAAATGTATCATCCTCCATCATTTTGATGTCAGACCATTTTTGTGTGAATTTAGGCTATCCATGGCTATGCTCCATGAATGGAATCCCATCAGTCATTCACAAATGCTTGAAATTTATATTTGACAACCATTTTCTTACAATGAATCATAGTGGGTTTAATCCATTCTCTTCATGTGGGAACTTCTCATTAGATTTATTTTAACCCAAATATATGGAACCTATTACATCTTGTGAACATTTTTTTAAAATCATATCCAAGGTTCAAAGAAAAGTATATAGTATAGTTATCCCTTGCGAATATCCCACTTGAAACGAAAATCTCTATGGTTGTTCCTCCTACCCCAATCATTATGGATGATACTATGCTTGAAACCAAAGCTCTCCTAAATAATCAAAATGAGTATGATGTTGTTTCACAACATATATCCTAAAAAGGACCAAGAGGCAACCAAAAATTCCTTTTGTGCCTCCTAAAATGAAGCAAGCTTATAAACCTAAAAAAGAAAGTGGTTTCCCAACCCTCAGAGGTCCCTTCCATTCCTCCTTTAAGGGAAGATAAGAGACCAATGGTTGATAAAACCACTCCTACACCTTCACAATCTTAAAGTCTTACATGAAGAAAAAGAAATGATAAAGAGCATAGGGGTAGATGTCATACTTTTCTCATCAATTAGAAGAAAATAAAAAATTAACTCAAGATCAAACACCAACTCAAACAATACATGATGATCCCCCACCTTCACAATAATGTGAAACCCCTATATCTTCAACACAACAAAATAAAGAACGTACAATGGAAATTTTCATTAAACTTTTTGTTATGATTAACTTGGATGATGATGATGATTTGCTAATATTGATGAAGTACTGCATGGTGAATTGAATTTTTTATTTTCCACTTGTTTGACTTTGGATGGGGACAACTGTGATGATACTCTTAATAAGAGTGAAGTGCCACACATTGAACCTAGTGATGCTCCTATTAGGACACTTGTCATTGTTCCTTTGGCTAGTTGTTTGCCTTACGTATATAATGAGCAAGATTGAGTTGTGGATAACCTTCTATAGGTTGAATCCCATGTGACATACTTCTTTGTCTTATTTTATTTCTATGTTCTTTCTGATTGCATGTGTGTAATGTGGTCCCCCGTACTCTGCTCCTCAGTGTGTTTATACATTTGTGAGATTTTATTTGGATGAGCCTTGTTACTTAGTTGGTGAAAAGATATAAAGGAATAGAATCTATCATGAAATTCTTCTATTTGTGTCTTCAATTCTTCTATATGTCACAAACAATTTTCTTTTTTATCTTGTGTTTTCCTTTTGAGGATGATGCAAGGTGTTGAGATATTTACGTTTCTTCCATGTTGACCCAAAATCTTTTCTTTTATTTCACTCTCTATGTTTCATTCTTCCACTGTGTTTTTTATTATATGCATATTTGGGGAATGATGATGGTTCTGAGCTCTATTACATCATTATATCAAATAAATATGCTAACCCCAAACCTATGGATCCCTTATGTGTTATCTCTAAGATTAAATTTGGGGGAAACATCTCTTCATGACATAAATTTATCAAGAATCATTTCATTGGAATAGAGCTTTACAAATAAGCTCTCATGTCCTTTTTATCATTTGGAATTTATCATTTTCTACTCTAATGTAATTTCTCACATGTTGTTTAGCAATTTCTTTAAAGTGGGGGCATACATTGGCATTATCATTTGGAATTTTATTCCACTTTTTCATAGGAATTGAACTTAGTGTGATGTTGACATTGATGTTTTTCTTCACTTTTATTTAATGTATTCTAACTTAGTGTAGTGTTGGCATAACATATTGACCATTTTGTGGCACCTTATCAAAGTTATCAGGGAGTATAAATTTTGGTCTGGTTTATGTATGGGATGCTTGTAGACCTCGTGTGACTTTCCCATCTGCCACCTTTTTATGGGTGCACACCTAGTGCATAACATACTACACTAGACCTTGTGTAATATCCCTCATAAAAAAATTGTAATCTCCAGTTAAATATTTTACCAAAAAAACCAAAACGAGAAAACGAGTGCAATGAAACTTTAGCTACAAACTCAAAATTTATCATTAATTATTGTGCCAATGGAAAAACCACACCTTCATATAGAAAATGCATATTTTTTAAAAAAATAAAAATTTAATAACAAAAGCAAAGAAAACCAATAACTTTTATGCAAATTACATTATTTAGAAAAGAAAATAATACTTAAATCTTCAACAAATCAACTATAGCTTATATTACAAAAATATCAAAAACTTCTTATAGAGTCTAAGGAAAGAAAATGCATTAAAAAAAATCTTATAATCTTCTACAAAATTTATAACAATAGTAAACAAAATCAATACCAAAATATGAGCACTCCAAACTGCTAACCCTGCCAACTTCTTGACCAAAAACCAACACAATGAAGTAAACGTTAGTACTAATGCAATTTTTGTGTGAATTGCACATGTAGACCCTTAGATCCACTATCCTTGAGTCCAAATCTCATTTTTTTTCCAACCTCAAAGATTATTCCCACAATGGTTTATTGGCTTTTTCATGAGAGCCAAAACCTATGTATTAAAGGAAGAAAACATAGAATGTTGAAAGAAGCCAAAACAAGGCAATTAAAACCCAACAACCACTTGGGTACCCAAATCCCATGCCCAAGAGGAATATTTTTGTGTTCCAAGAGTGTAACTTTTTATGCTAGGTTTCAAACCAACTTCAAAAAGCTCCAATCTAATTTTCCAAAAATAAAAACCATTAACATGCACTACTTTACAACCTGAAATCAATTGTTACTTACTTTTTCCCAAAAAACCATGACTACCTTCGGCTCCAAAAAAACATTTTAAATTATTAATTTATCCATTATTAAAATGACTCAATTACTTCTTCTTGAAAAATAAAAAATTTCCCAATTCCAGTGTAGGACCTAACTTGATATTTTTGGAAACCCAACTTACTAAAAATGTCAATTTTCTATTTTTAGAAGATTAAAAAAAAGGGACATGAAAAGTCCTCACTTGTAGAAAATTATTGTCCTCAAGAAATTTTAACCATGGTGATTAAAATTCTCGATACCCAAAATATCCATTCATTTCAATCTTCCTAATAGAATATAATCCTATACATCTTTGATGTTGTATCTTTCTTTCAAGCATCTTGATTTTTTTTTAGAAACCTACTTGTGCTCTATACCTTTGATGAAAGAGAATTCAATATGAAAATTTTTACCTAGCAATCTAGACTAGAAAATCATGCAATATTTATCAAAGGTATGAATTTTAAAGTTGTAGAGGAACTCCCTACAAGTAACATCATAAATTGCTTTTAACTTTGTTGTTGCTAGAAGGTTGATTGTTGGGATTTTAGGATCCATTTTGGATTAGTATTTGCACATAAGAGGGTCAAAGAATTAAATCACATAATAACAAAAAAACCCACCAAAATATAAACATTGATATTGCAAACCAAAAGCCCTTATGATGGTAATATATGAATTCCTTGAGTCCTCTAGCTAGCATACATTAATAACTCAATAAAATCTTCAAAATGTTAGTATAAAAGAATCTTATTATATATTCTACTAAATCAAGTGATTTAAATATGCTATTGAATTTCTCCACCATAAAACACTTCCAAAACAAGCTCTCTCTATATGATAAATAGTGTTTGGGTTCTATAGCAAAAAATGCATTATCAATAAGCAATCGATACTTGAGACTTCTAGTACAATTGATAATGCTATGAATCTAATTTTTTCTACTAAAAAGAATTTCATAACAACCATTCTATCTTCTACCATAGAAAATACATCGTTTGGAAAAAAAAAATTATTCATATCTACACTATTAAGATTCATATCATGAAAATGCATAACCAAAGACCCAAACATTACCTCAATCTAAGTGGTATTTTTTAGCCTCTTGGATTGGTCTATAGGATCCAAAATATAGCAGTAGAGTGGCCATATAATAGGAATAATAATTCCATGGTACTCTAAGTACCCAAAAGACAACTGTTGGTGTAGGTTTCTATTTTCTTAGTGGGTTAATTTATTTTCCCTTAGTCCTAGGCTTTTTGTACATTTAATTAAGTTTTCTTAGGATAATAAAGTGAGTTTATTTTCTAATAACTAGGAGATAAGTGATGAGGTTCCACTTCCTTAAACGATGGAACCACTTTCCACTTTTGGGGGCATCATCCACTTTTGCTGGTCCATATCTACTTTTTGTGGTTGGATTTTCCACCTACCTCCTCTCCTAAATTCTATATAAACTCACTACCTAGCTTGTATTTTCATCCATTCTTGCAATAATCTTGCATCCATTCATGCACATTTGCATTGTTTCTTTTTAGCTTGGAAGCTCATAATTCAATTTTGTCACATTGACATTGCATAATCTTTCAGAGTCTTGGTTTGCATTCTTATGTTTTTCTAGTTTATGTAGCTTTGATTTTCTCTTAAAAAATTCCTTGGGTTATTCAATCTATTTCAAATTTCTAACATGGTATCAGAACTTTCGTTCTGAGAAATCTAATTTCTTAGATTCCTTATTGAGAGATTGGGTTTTTTGTAAAAATATTATAAATTCTTGTATGCTCTTCTCTTATATTCTTGAACAATTTGGAGAATCAGAAAGGATTTGCAAATATTTAATTACCTCTTTATTTTGCATATGTGTTTTGTGAGATCCAAGTGATTGCAACATTTTTGGTTATACTAGAAGAATTTTTTAGTATTCCAATACATCCAAAAGGCTCGAGAAAGTGTGATTTGGCTTTTGTTTCATACAAATTGGAGATCGTTTGACATAGTTGCAGACAAGGGTTTGAAGAAATTCCTTTTTCATTGGAGCCCTTCTTTATTTTTTGCTTCAAAAATATAGCTTCCACTCATTTGTGAACAAAATGATTTCTAATTTTTGTAGCTAGGATCAAAATATCAACTGGGTATGTTTTTGATTTTGTATATCTCGGGTGCATAGATCTGAAAACAATTGTTGTACAAAAAGTAGCTCGTCGGGTGTCATTTTTCTCTTGCCTAAAGGTTAAAAAAAATTCATTTTTCATCTTTTGCTTGTTGGATCAAAAAATGATTTCTAGGTTTTTTTCTTCACATAAAAATATTTCTCTGTTTTTGTTATTGTCTACTCATTGTGAATAGATTTTTAGAAATCAAATTAGAAGTAAACTTTTTTTGGTAGAAAACTTGTTTCATGCATGCTAAATTTAGCGAGTTTTTCAAAAAATCATAAAATTTTCTTCAAGTGTTGGATTTCAACAAATAAGATATCATTGGAAAGTTGGAGATGAGCACTTTCCATCTATAGAGGTATCAAAAATATTTTTTTCCATTTTGTACCAAGTATTTTTGGTTGAAATTGTCTTGTGCTAATTTCTTCAATAGGTCATAACTTTTTCCTTGGTGCTTTGATTTTCATAAACAAGTAGGGGTCTTGAAGAGCACTCCATAGCCAAAAGATTATTTTTTCTATATTTTTTCTCAAATTCATTTTGTATCAGAATTTGTAATTTTAGCTATTTATATCCTATTGAGCATTGTATCCTAGAAAAGGCTTTGTAAACGTACTAAATTATAAAGTGCCAACCTTATAATATTTGGGGAGGTGATCTTTGATACTAATGAAAAGGGTGGGAGTGTATTGATTTTCTCTTTTGGTGTTCTTTTGTAATCATTGGAGGATTTTATCATGGGATTTCTACTCATCCTTCTGTGATAGTTTTGGATAAGGCTAATTATGAGTCTAGAAAAAAGACATTTTAAGCCATCTCAGATGGCTAAGACTTTTTCCTTATCTTTATGGACTCATGCCCTAACCAAAAACACCTAATAAGAAGAATGTTTGGGGTAATAGAATTGATCATGTAATAGGAATAATTGGTTGTCATGCTGATTATGACACTCTCTTGTCTATAGTGGGCATTGAATGTCCCTACATAGTTTGGACTAATATTTGGGAGATTTTTGGAGACCCTCATGTTTCTCCATTCCCAAATGATCCTGTTGTAGATTGCGTCATTCCACTTAATGATGCAAATAATATACCCTATGATGATGATACTTTATAGGAGATTAAGTATTATGCATGTCTTGAACGTTTAAATGACACAAAGACTTCTCTTTCTTCTCATCCTCATGTTGAGATTACATCAACATCACCTGTTACAAATTCAAATTCTAGAGATGATTCGTCGAGAACCTCAAGCGATACATTGCAGTAGGATCAATTATGTCTTATGGATTTAGTTCATTGGAACTAATTTCTACCAGACATCTCTTGCTTGTTTATAGATTCCCTCATCTTGGATCTAGATGATACTACTGAGGACATACATCTTGTCTTTTAAGATCACTCTTTTTTAATTGCATCTACTATTGCTACTTCTAAGTTTATAATTTCTTCTTTGAAATATTCCAATGACTTCTTGCAACTGCAAGATATCTATAGTCTTCCTGATTTAGCTTGGATGATCTCTTGATATGTATTTCAGACTTTTTTATGGAGACACATATTGTAGATTTGGGAAAGATTATTGAGTATATTCATCTTCTCTTTGATGAAAATGATTCTTCTTCAATTATTGTGAGGGAATACTTTGACCCGCTTGCTCACTCTCTACATGATCAGTCATCACATTTTGACATGAATGTGGATACTTTGGATCATCATTTAGAGGATACATCTTCAGAGGAGATACATGGGTCTTTGGCTTATGCTCTACATCAATCTCTAGGAGATTTTGATTTTCCATTTTCAGCAATGTGGCCTTATCTTATCTATGTATCATTTCCTAGGTAGTTATTTAATTGTCAAATGTGATAGGATTAAGACACTTGTCATGATCTTGTCTAATCCTATCTCTCTCCTTGCCTATATAAGCAAGGAATCATATGTACTTTGCCATATCTAGTTTAGAATTCTTGCATCTTAATCATAGCATAATATTTATGCCATTTCTCTCTTATGGAAGGTTGTTATTGGTTTTTGCTTGTGGAAGTTATTTTTTCTTGCAAATGACCTTGGAAACTTGAGTCCTTGATTGAATCAAACATGTTCTATGAGCTATATTTCAACTCCTACATGGTATTAGAGCTTCAATGTTTCAAAATTCTTCCTTGATTTGAGGGACCAATCTTGGTATGAAAGTTTTGTTGGGTGCAAGTTAGGGTCTTGAGAACCTCACCATTGAATCCAAGGCATCAGAGAAAGTCAAGATCAAATTTTTTTTCGTCAAAATATGGAATATTTTGTCAAACTAAGAGGGTTTAAAATCTAGCCATTTTTATTGGAGCCATTTTCATTTTTGCTTCAAAAATCTAGCTTCCACTCATTTGTGAGAAAAAAAGATTTCTGCGTTTTGTAGCCAGCGTTGAAATCTCATATAGGTATCTTTTATATTTTACATTTCTTGAACATATCTAAAGAAAAATTATGTCCAAAAAGCAAGTTGAATACATCATTTTTCTATAGGTTAAAGGTCAAAATAAATTTATTTTTTCATCTTCTACTTTTTGGATCGAAAAAATATTTCTAGGTTTTGTTTTTGCATCAAAATACTATCTAGGTATCCATTAGTTTTTGCATGAAACAAGTAAATTACCCAGAAATAAAATTAGAAGGGTCATGTATGCATTGTCAATGGCACAATTTCCCTTTTTTTCAAAAATTCTTAACTTGAGAATATGGTGTCTATTTTTTGAAAAATTTATATTGTCACAAAGTTGATTCTATCCTCTACATAGATCTGAGGTTATTTTTCATCATGGAGGAAGATGTGAACATTTATCAGTGCATGTGCTATTTCTTTTTTGTGTGCATTAGGTTTGCATATTTTTTGCACTTCATTTTAGTTCCAAATCATTTGTTAATCAATTGTTGCTTGATAGATTCTAGAGTTATGCTAGTTTGTGAGTTTTCTAGTGTTCTATGGCATTGAGTATTCTATTGCTTTATCATGATTTTGAACTTCAGTCTTTCAGTGACTCTAATGTGGTTTCTAGCAAATAAAATTATCTTTCCTTGCTTGTCGAATTAAGGATTCCAATGGTACTCCACAGTGTACTTCCAGTGCTTCTTTTTCAAAAAGTTATCTCATTATGAAGGAGTTGAATGGTCTCTCTTTTCATCCTTTGTGTGGATGGAGATTGATTGGATTTATGATGGATATCATTATTATATTTTATCTCCCTTTTGGGGAGGATTTTTTCTGACTCACTTTTCTCCTTTTCTCCATTTGTGAGAGATTGTATTTGCACTTGTACATGGGTACCTAACATGGCCTCATATCTAGGAACCATCATTGCATATTTGCATAATAATTTTCTCTCCTAAGTTGCACTTAATGCGGGGTTTTGGTATGTATAAATGTCTTGTACCTAGTAATTTATGTCACTAGGTAATTAGGGACCATATTCACATGTTAATTTTATGTAGGGTATAAGATTCCTTCTAGAAGGATGAGTTGTCTTTTTTAGAAGCCTTATTTTATCTATGCATCATTTCCTAGGTAGTTAGTTAGTTGTCACATCCAATAGGATTAAGACATTTGTCACGATCTTGTCTAATCTTATCTCTTTCCTTGGTTATATAAGCAAGGCATCATATGTACTATGCCATATTCAGTTTGTCATTCTTGCATCTTAATCATAGCATTATATTTCTACCATTTCTCTCTTGTGAAAGGTTGTTTCTATTTGCTTGTGGAATTTATTTTTCCTTGCAAATTATCTTGGAAGCATGAGTTCTTGAGTCACTCAGACATGTTCCATGAGCTATATTTCAGCTCGTACATAAACAACTTATTATGTAGGGATATGATGAACTATTTGGAGTTATTCATGTTGAAAAATGAAGGTGAAATTGTAGCTTAAAACTTGTAAACTTATGTGACTGTAGATTTAATTAAGAGTTCTTTGTCACAATTATTTTTGTATGATTAATCTCTTTAGATCAATTTTAACAATTGTAGAAAGAGACAAAAGATTGTAGAATAATGAGACAAGAAGATAGAAGTGACACAACATATACATGGAGAAACCCTTTTTGGAAAAAACTCCACCAAAATCAATATTTCTTGTATTATTTAACCTTAGAACAAGATTACAATAATATTGTATCAATCCTTGATTGATATGCTTCCTTGTATTCAACAATCCTTCCTCAACCTGCACAAAACTCTCATACACTTTCTACAATGCAAAGCTATCCATGCATTCCATATGACCAAAGCATGAATCCATTACATCAATGCCATGCTTCAAGCCCTCACAAATGCAAGCTCAACCTACTAACATGCTCCAAAATATGATGCACTTGTTTGCAATAAATAGACAATTAATGAGCATGTAAACTCATAAGAGTTATCAAATACAAGAGCATAAAGCTCCTCACAAAAAACCATGCCTAGATTGTGCAAGTAGAGTTCCACACTATAACATGAAGTCAAAACCAAAGTCTCCTCAATTTAGGCACCCAAACTAAACACTTAACTAATCGTTGGTCAAGAAAATATCTTGCAAGCATCACCTCAAAGTTGGCACCCAAGAATAGGCCCACTTAACTAAGCCTTGTAAATATCTTCTCATGCAAAGGTGTTAACTCCAAGATGCCAACTTGGGTGCCCAAGGTGGGTCCAAGTCAATCTTAGTTAACTAAAACATATCTCTCCATAAATTCATGCAAACATTATGCATGATTGATCATCTCCACTTAACTAAATGTATCCACCTATTATTTTTCATGTAACTAAAGTCATTAGTCATGCAACTCAAGTACACTAAATTCAACTAGTATTCAACTCAAACTAACTACATGCAACTAAAGATAAATGAACCATAACTGAACTAAACTTTATGCATGTAAATATCAATCCCTAGCTTGTATGATCTTTACATGCATTAGTGAAGTGTTATCAATCCTACAAACAATTAACTTAATCAAGGTGGTTCCACCTTCCATGTGGGCACCCAATGTGCTCCTATTTTGTAGGAGCTCTTCTTGGGTGTCCCCACATGTTCCTATCATTTAGAATAATTACAAATTCCAATTTACATGTTCATTTCATTTGAATTTAATCTCTTTCTAATCTCTTTCAACTTATAATAAAACATGGCAAAAATTAGATGTAAACCTCTCATAGAAAGTAGATCAAACTTAGCCAAACATTCCCACAACAAAAGGGAATATGCCCAAAACCACTAACTATCTCCCGTACCTCTCCTACCCAAATCCTCATAACTAACTCAAGTTCAAGATTGCAAGGAGAACAATGGAAATACATAAAATATGCATCTACTTCTCAACAATCCTCATAACTCAATTTTCAAGACTAATGCATAAGAGAAGACAAGATACATATAAATAATGCATCTAATAATCAAGGAAAACACCTCTTAGATCATTTACCTACCGAGTAGACCAAGAGTGGGATACAAGATTGTCTTGTGCATACAACACCAAGCAATATAGGCTTTCAATAAAGACAACCTTCTCATCAAGTCTATGATGGACTCACATCCATTTCTAGGTGTAGGCTCCTCGGTCTTTACTATTGAAATTTTTTTATAACAAGTAACTATTCCAACACATATCTATTAACACAAAATATCAACCGAACCCAAGTCTCTCTGGTATCCGCCCAGTACCACAATCCAATCCATGCCAACTTCAAATGCAGCTTTGCATAATCATGAAGCTCCAAGCAAATGATTAATGCTCAAAACCAAAAAGAACTACATCATCTCCAAAGGAAGAACAATAACACCTTTACCAAATACTCTAAGGGTCCTCCATGAAACAAGATGTTAAAACCTCTTCAAATCACATGAAGATAACCATATCCTACCAAAGCTCCCACTGAACTGTGATACCGAGCTATACATGGCAACAAGATAAACATCAAACCATCACTGTCAAAATCTCCCACTAAAACATGTAACCAAGCTATCCATGACATCGTGATAACCATATGCACTTACAATGGAGTCATCAATCCATTGTATATACTTCCATCCATGCAAAACCATGGGCTCAAAAACCATGAGCTCCAAAACCATGGACCAATACAACTAGCACAAAACCATGTGCTAAAGACCACTAAAGGTTAATCCACTAACTCTAACCCAAGAACTAGTTTAACCCAACAATCCCCCCTTACCACCTAGGAGAACTCCTCTCTTACCATGCCTTTCCTTTCAGGGATTGAGCAAGCCATACCAAGTCTTACAATCATCATCCCAAATACATTGCATGCTTCTTTTACAATTTTTGTAATGTACAATAGTACAAGCTCCCACTACAACCAAAAAACTTTAAAGTTTTAAGAGAAAGTGTCCTAAGCCATATACCCAACTGTTAGCTCTAATATGAAATGTTGAAAAATGAAGGAGAAATCATAGCTTAAAACTTGTAAACCTATGTAATTGTAGATTTAATTAAGTGTTCTTTGTCACAATTATTTATGTATGATTAATCTATTTAGATAAATTTTACCAATTGTACTAAGAGACAAAATATTTTAGAAGAGTGAGACAAGAAGTTAGAAGTGATACAACATATACATGAAGAAACCTTTTTGGGAAAAAAACTCCACCATAATCAATAGTTCTTGTATTATTTAACCTTAGAACAAGATTACAATAATACTGTATCAATCCTTGATTGATATGCTTCCTTTCCTTCAACAATCCTTCTTCACAACCTACACAAAACTCTCATACACTTTTTGCAGCACAAGCTATCCATGCATTCCATGTGACCAAGCATGAATCCACACATCCAATGCCATGCTTCAAACCCTCTCACATGCACAAGATCAACCTACGAACCTAATCCAAACTCTTATGTGATTGCTCCAATAAAATAGACAATTAATGAGAACTTCAACTCATAAGAGTTATCAAATACAAGAGCATAAAGCTCCTCACAAAAGACCATGCCTAGATTGTGCAAGTAGAGTTCCACACTGTAACATGAAGTCAAAACCAAAGTCTTCTCAATTTAGGCACCCAAAAATAAACAATTAACTGGTTGTTGGTCAAGAAAATATCTTGTAAGCATCACCTCAAAGTTGGCGCCAAAGAATGGGCCCACTTAACTGAGCCTTGAAAATATTTTCTTATGCAAATGGTGTTAACTCAAAGATGCCAACTTGGGTACCCAAGGTGGGTCCAAGTCAATCTTAGTTAACTAAAACATATCTCTCCATCAATTCATGAAAACATTATGCATGATTTATCATCCCCACTTAACTAAATGTATCCACCCATTATCTATCATGTGACTGAAGTCATCAGTCATGCAACTCAAGTCAACTGAAGTCAACTAGCATTCAAATCAAATTAACTACATTCAATTGAAGATAACTGAACCATAACGAAACTGAACTGAACTAAACTAAATTGAACTAAACTAAACTAAACTCCACTCATGTAAATATCAATCCCTAACTTTTAGGATCTTTACATGCATTACTGAAGTGCTATCAATCCTCCAAACAATTAACTTAAGCAAGGTGGGTTCCACCTTCCATGTGGGCGCCCCATGTGCTCCTATTTTGCAGGAGCTCTTCTTGAGCGTCCCCACATTTTTCTATCATTTAGGAATAATTATAAATTATGTCAATTTACATGTTCATTTCTTTCAAATTTAATCTCTTTCTAATCCTAGTGTTGGGGAACACTTTCCAAGGACTTAGGAGATACATGAAATATGTTTAAGATTGCAATTAAATGGCATCCTATTCCCAACAATTCATTGTCTTATACTTGAATTCCTTCATAAATCCATTTGGAATGTTATATATAAATGCATCATCAATAAAATATAACATGAGGAAAATAATTTGACCTCTATGGAAGAATATAGAATGCCTATAAATAATCATTTTTGAAAATTCATCTATCACCATCTTTTGAGATGCCCCTTTATGTGACCCCTCATTCCCATAGTACCAAAATAAAAAGAGTCTCCTTTCAGAGTGATCTATCTCCAACACAAGTCTTTCATGAACATTAGGATTTATGAATTCTTCAAAATCATAATTAATAGAAAAATTATCATGATACCTTATGAATCTATCTTTCTGTAGTGTCAAAAAATGTCATTGATGACAATTTCATACTTTGTTGGGCCCTCCTTATAAAACTGAGCTTAATGATGTCTAGACTTAGTGTTGTAATGTGTCTAACACACTCACATTAGGTCTTGGGACCTTGTAAATTAGTACTTAATTTGTACCTTCAGGGGTGTGTAGAGTGTATTATCACACTTTAAAGAAACTTTCATAGACTTTCGATGGTCTTGAACCTAATAAATCTCTTTTTAACCTTAATCCTACCTTATTTAAACTGTTGTAAAGTTTTGTAACATGATTTCACAATTTTATATGGTTGTCATTAATAATTGGGCCTCTTTATGCTTTAATTGGTCTTATTTTACATACACAAGCCTTATTTTATGCATCTTTTCGAGGATAATCGACCTGAGATCAATATACAATCATAATTTAGGTGTTTTTCAACATGTGGCCTGGTTAGTGATCCGGGACTCATTTTCCACCTTGGATGAATGAATCCCACCTAGGTTTTTGTGTCCCAAACATAGTTTCACACCTTTCTAAGAATTTTTAAATTTGGTCCCATAAATTGCCTAATAGGACTCATTCACCACCTTGGGTGAATGAGTCATGTGTGGCCCAAAATCAAAATCAATTCAAATTTTTGGTGGGATTTTATCCTCCTAGATCTTATGCTAGCTTGTAGTATTGTAATTTTAGGAATTCTTGCATAATTAAGTATAAATGCAAGGTTCTTTCACTCATTTTCACCCCAAGCACTCAAGTATTCATGCATTATAGCAAATTTGTGATCAAGGAAGCATTCAAGAGTTTACAAGCATCTACAAGAGCATTCAATATTCTTCAAGAGTATATTATCAAGAATTCTAGAGCATTATTCAAGCATAAAGCATCATGTCAAAGATTTCATGCATCATGTTTGTTTTTGTGCTAACAATTATGATCTAGGGTTTCATGATTCAAGCTAGCATTTCATTGAAAATCTATCTAATCCATATCTGATGTTAGGATCTAGGACTATTGCATGTGAATAATAACTTTTACAAAGATTAAAAAAAGGTTCTTTAAAATGTAAAAATATAATTGAAATGCTTAAACAAACATAATATTAATTAAGTGATGAACATAATAAAAGAGAGATAGAAGAGAGAAGAAAAAACACAAGTTGATGATGAAGTTTTCCAAGATGGCTACATCTCTAGGTTCCTCTCCAAAAGAGTGACTGATCCTTGATTATGCTTCAAAAAATGGTTACAAGGATTTTCAACTATTACAAGTCTCCTCTTATTTTGCAAGAGTTAAGAATTCCTCTCCTTCAAGTGTGGTAGAATAACACTTCTCCAAAGCATCTATAGAGTTGAAGATAAAAACTCTCTAGGAAAATTTTCTCACAAAATTCACCACTTGGTTACCCAAAGTCATAAACTCCCCCCTTTATATACATGAAATTTTACCAATATGGTTACTAACCATATGATTTACAAAAATATGGCATATCTCCCTTTACAAGTAAAAATATTACATAATCTCCCTATTTACAAAATAAAAAACACTATTATCCATTCAATAATCTTCAAAAAACCCCTTATTTGTTTTTAAATATCTTCTAAATATTTTTAAAAATATTATTCTAAGCCATTTTGAATCTTTTATTTGAGCTAATACAATTCATCAATTAGTCAAATATTAAATTTTTTTTAAGCTTGAGGAGATAAATCTTTCAAATTTGGGGTAATCAGTTTAATAGTCTTCTATATAAGGAAACCGGTCCCCAAATATTGCTTGAAGTCACTCATGGCTCAATGGTGGAGAATGAGTTTTGGGGTGGGGTAGTCAATGGTTCAACCCCCACCTCTATTTCTAAACACCAATTTTAAAATATTCAACAACAAGAAAAACCATAACTAATAATAGTTAAAGTGCGAACTATGGCACATTGGCAGGTGTAGATGTTTGCAACTGGGAGGTCGTAGGGTCAAAACCCACTACACTTTTTAGTAAACTGTTCAACCAACATGGACCCACGGAGGGGAGAGAGAGGTGTGACACATGACACCCTGTGATTGGGCCATGTGGCACCTGATGATTCATCTAAACATGACACAGTCAGTGACACTCCAACACCTAATTAGTGACACACATGTCAAGAGGCGTCCAACCCCATTAATGCTTGCCACCTATGCTACCACCTATATATACTTGTTATGCATAACATTTGGCTCCCCATATGTGCGATGTCATTTTGAACCTACCGTCATGTTATGTGTCATTGTGTAGTCAAGTAAGCATGTCGGTGTTGTGTGTCAACACGTCAACCCATTGTACTGTCACCTATGCTACCACCTATACTTGTCGTACACGATGTTTCAGCACTCGATACGTCAATGTCATATGAACCTATCACGTTATGTTGATATTGTCATTGTGTAGTCAACTAAGCATGGTCAACCTTCCACTTTGAATGGCCATATCTACATTGTATGACTTTCATTTTTTATGAAAAGAGTAGTGTTGAGATCGTGGTGATGAGTTCTTCATTTTGACACTAATTTTGATGAATTCCAAAATGATCATTCTTTTTTCCTTTCTGACTCATCCCTGGTACCCTATTTCACCCCAACTTTGACTAAGAATAACTTGAATGGATGAGCTCCTTTTGACTCAATTCAAGTTGCATTGGGTTCAGTTTTTTGAGCACTTCAGCATGGAAATATTTTTTGGAGAAAATGGAACACTTCAAAATTTGATAAAAAGTATCCACCTGGATCATTTCCAAGCAAGAGTCAAGATCCACATCTATTGGAGCCATCTCATACATGTTTGTAGAACTTCATTGCTATGTTTTGGTGAGTTGTAGCATCATATCTTGTTCATTCATCATTCTCCATTCTTATTTCATTTCATTTCAAGGTTTGATTACCAAATTATGATTTGACCAAAGAAAACCCCCATCCACTCACAAAACAATAATTTCCCCTCTCTTTAGTGTGTGATTTATAGGTTTAGATTGAATACATATTGAGGAGCAAGTTTGGAGAAATTTGTCAAAGTGCTTAAACTTGTCAACGTTGTTATCAAACATTGGAGAAAATTGGAGAACACCTATAGGTTGATTTACAAATATTATTTGAAGAGGAAGATTAAGAAAACTAGGAAGACCAAATTCAAAACCTAAAGTCTTAGAAAACCCTAACTAGATTGATTTGCCACTTCTAGTGAATGAGTCCTAGTTTAGGTCAAAATTTTGGTTTTTGCAAATTATTCTGATACCCATTTTCTAGATTCTTCTTTTTGCACATAAACCCAAATCTAGGACTGATTCTCCCAACTTTGTGAATGAGTCCCAAGGTATGTGCAGGATCATCATGGAAAAAACAGGCCCTTAAGTGGCAAAAAATTCAGAAAAATCAAAGTTAGGCAACTTGACATACAAATTTGAATAAGTTATCTATATTATTTCAAAAATAATTAAAAATAGAATTTGTAGCAAATTGAATTTAGTTTCTA
>VDFB02100694.1:0-63527 GCA_007258455.2 Sequoia sempervirens | reverse complement strand
CTTTTGTTCTCAACTTCTTTCAAATAAAAATTGTTTCTAATAAAATCTTATGCATAATCAAGTCTGTGCCAAAATTTTGATCTATTAATCTTTAGTATCAAATCATTTATAAATCCCTTAGGATGAAAATTCTTGGCTCTACAAGGATTCATCTTATGAATATTGAGTATGTCTAGAATTTTCCTCCATCCTCCTTGCCCATAACAAACTCTGAGAATAAAGTGACCATAGGGAAGAAAGAACCCTTCCTTTAATTTGATAGGTGGATTTGCTTAGCCTATCCAAGCTGCCACATTACTTCAAGAAAACCCTTTATTAATGGCACAAATCTGAATGTAAAACATGTGGGGCCACATTACTCCCATACACCCTTAAAATAGGGCAATCTGAATGCACATTTACATCACCCCAATTTTATTGAATTCCCAATTTAGGCCTTCTCTCCATTGGCCTCACAAAATCACATAGTTCCTTAGGAATTATTAATATTTGATTCTTCAAGAAATACTTTAATTTTGCAACAAATAGATTTGAGAGAGCCACATAGCTAGATCATGGATAATGTTTGTCAAGAAAATGTGTCGACATCTGCATTGACAAATCTTCAATATTATCCTTCATCTTAATCTATAAACCATCCCCTAAATCCTTATATCCCCAAGCCAGGAAAATATGACATAAGAGTGAGTACCACCAAAACCTAACTCCTCCTTCTCCACTCTTAATAGCTGACAACCCCTTGTGAATAACATCTGATAAGTAAGATGCAAAGTCATATTCTTCATTTACCAGTAAGTTTTATATGTTGCATGGGATGAACATGAGAGCTATTGGAATCTTCTCCAAAGGTGTGAATCCTAGAACTTGGAAAAGTGTGAGATAGGTCTTTAAAAATATCCTTCAAAACCATTATCTTGAAATGGCTCTTTCTCTTTGGTGAATATTTTGATAGTTTTTTTGCTCCTATCCTTCACCCTCAATCTAGGTAGCAACATTACCCTATAGGTGCTTTTATTCTTCTCATATTACTTTCTTAATGCTTCAAGGTCAATGGTTTTATTTGCATTAGGGTTCAATCTAAAGATATAAAAAATTGATTGCCTATCCAATTTTGTGATTTCAACCCTTAGGTGTGTCCTCACAATTCTAATACTCTCCTCATAATTTGTTGCAATTTCTTTTATCATATCCACATTAAGATAGACATTTTGGATAATTAATTTACCAAAGTCTAAGTTCCATATGTTATAGCTTGGGTTTGGGGCATTCCTCTTCCCATATTAGTATTTGAAAAGCCCCCAACTAGAAATTTTCATTTCCACATCCTTAACCCCATAGTAGTAGTCTACAAAATTTTTATCATCTCTTGGGCCTTGTAATTTTAGTTTACTATCAACCCTATCATTTGTTGAAGTAGGAAATTAAGAAAGAAGGTTGTCGTGGAAGGATCATTTTGGGTTAGAACTAGAGACAAAATCCTGTGATTTTGGAGGAGACATTATGCAATAATGTTCAAGAAAACTAGGGTTTGTGAGCATGTCTAAGGCTTAGACATAACTAAAAAATGAAACTAGGGAAAATTTTGAACAATATGATTGCAAGCAATGAAATCTAATCCTAAAATAACCCTAAAATGCAATTCCAAATGTAAAACTAGTAGTTGCATACATTTTTGTAGAAATTGAACAAGGTTTGAGAAAAAAATTAACTTACAAGTGTGTGAATGGCGAAAACCCTAATTCATGACAGTGCCAAGAGCATGAACTCCACTGATTTTGATCTCCTTATTCTTCTAAATGCTTTGGTATTTTTGTAAATATTCTTTAAATTCATCTTTTATGAAAAAAAAATTAATTATAGGCCTTGGGAATCTTTTCTAACATTACTCTTTGCTTGTGTGAACCAAAGTGGCTTTATCTACCTGTTTTAGCATTTTGAACTTCAACTATTGATCATTGGTTGATTTGTTTGATTGCACAACTCTAATGAAGTCAAAAAAGTTTGAAAAAACTCAACTAGATCTAAAAATGACATTGGAAAATACCATTTTTCCATGTGGAAAATCTCCCTACATATCACCATAGGCCCTGCCACCTTTGAAAGCATTGACAAGGTCCACATGTCACCTATGTACGATTCAGTGGTCATTCATTAGGGTGGTAGATTGAGGCCTGCAAAATAGTGGAAATCCTCCAAATCATGCCACACATCGCAATCTATGAATTGGTTAACCCTCTTATTCATCGCCCTGTAGTGTCGAAAAATTTCATCCATGAAATTTTCACACTTGTTTGGGTTCTCATTGTTAAATTGAGCTTGATGATGCCTTGTCTTAGTGTTGTAATATGTTTAACACACTCACATCAGGTCTTGATCCCTTTTGAGCTAAAGGGACTTAATTGTACCTTATTTTAAGGTTTTGTAAAAAAATTTAACTCACTTTCACACTTTTCTAGTGTTTTGCTAAATAAGTGGGCTTCTTTATGCTTCAATTGGCCTGATTTTACATCCATAAGCCTCATTTAATGCATTTTTTTGAGGATAATCCTCACAGAAAACATCATCCAATCATAATTCAGGTGTTTTTAGGTAGTTTGGCCTAGATTTAGTGATCTGAGACTCATATGCCACTTTGGGTGTATGAGTCACACGTAAGTTCTTAGTCCCCGATCTTGTTTTTACATCATTCTAAGAATTTTTGAAAAATGTGTCCCATAGTTAAGCCTAACAGGACTCATACACCACTTCTGGCATATGAGTCCTGTGTGGCATAAAATTAAATTTAATTAAAATTATTGGTAGGATTTTATCCTCCTAGATTTGATGTTGTCTTGTAGTGTTGTAATTTTGGGAAAATTTAGCATAAGCAAGTATAAATACAAGGCTATTTCACTCATTTTCACCAAATACTTTCAAGAGAGCATTCCTAATAGCAAGTTTATGATTACAAGACTTCACAAGAGTGTCAAGGGAGTATACAAGAGAATTTCTAAGGGATTCAAGGGGATAATTCTTCATCATTTGTTGTAGCAATTCAAGATCCATTATCATGTCAAGTTCATCAAGCATCAAGCATATTGTTGAGCTAGTGTTGTGGTGTAGCATTCAAGATCCAAGATTAAGCATTTTTCTACACTTATTTCAAGATCTAAATATACATTCTCCATGGTCATGTCATGTTAGATTGAAGATTTACAAGACATCATTCATGGTATCATTGTTCATTTTCCATGTTCCATGTTTCATGTTTCATGTCCTTATTTCATTATCTCATCATTTGGTTTAATTACCTAAAAGGGGTTTAACCAAGGAAAATCCCCATTTCCTAACAATCAACAAGTTTTCCTCTTTTTAATGTGGGATTGAAGGTTTATAGATTGAAGAAAAGTGGATTTGAAGCCTTCAAAAGTACCAAAATGAAAAAGTTGCAAATTTTTTCAAAGTTGTCATGAAAAGTTGTCAAGAATAACAAAAACTTAGATCTAGGGAAAAATATCCATGATCCAATTTGCATGAAATCAATGGGAAAGTGCTTATTTGATCAATCTTCAAAGGCTTGCAAATTTTTAGTTCAAGATTTTGTTCCTGGGAGACTTCACGACAAAATGGGACACTTTACGATAGTTTGGGCATATGAGTCCAAATTAGGGCTTCAAGGAATAGTTTCTAGGTTTTGTTCCTCTCAGTGTGTAACTCCAGATTGCAAATTTTTATCTCTTTGGAACACACCTAGGACCCGTACACCACAACTGGTGTATGAGTCCCAATGAGCATTAAGAGTTAGGATTTTATGGTTTTGGAGCTTGTTTTGATCACATCTTTCCTCTTGGTTCACCTCTATTCATTCTCAATTTATCATTCTATATTTCAATTTCATTCTCTAGGTCATATAGTTTGGTTTTGTATGTCATTTTCATATCTTGTCTTTCCAAGCTCTAGCTTGATGGTGAACCCTCATCTAGTCTCTAATCCTACCCTAGGACACCCTATTACAAGATCTATCTCTCCTAGCTCATCCTTGGATTGAGATCTCTAGGGTTTCCTTGAATGACAAGTAAAGAAGATTTTTTTTCTATGTCCTAAACCATAAGCAACAACAATTTTACACATTTCACATCGATACTTTAGAAACTTTTCATCATGTGACTATTCACTAAAAATTTGGATGACTGAGATTAAAACATTATGATCTTCTTTAGTTTGCTTTACTAGAATCCTATCACGTGTTACAAAACACATGCCCTTAATCGTCCCCTTTATGCATTCATACTTAGTGAAATTCATCATGCATTCATACTTAGTGAAATTCATCAGCACCTTGAGGTTCTTCACTGAATGATTGAGAAAATTCCACTTGGCATCATCCCACCATTCTATAATTGACCAAGGTCTTCACAAATGCTCTCCCACAAAATGGTGGGTAGTGGTTAGGATTGTGCCACATGGCACTCTAGCAACACTTGGATAATGGGCCCATCAAAATCTCTTTAAAAACTTATCCTAAGCCTTTGCACAACTTAGACATGTGGTGCCCTACTAATGTTTCACAGACATTTTATAGTAAATAAAATAATTAGCATGGAATGGTGGAATCAATCAAGAGCAAACACTTGGAACTATGGGACCTAAGCGGTGGTGACTTAAGGAATTTTTATAACACATGCTTCAAGTCATGACTTATAATGGGGCCATTTGCTAGGTTGATGGGACATACAATATAAATTTAATTAAGACCTAGGGGTTAAAACATTAGACTTAGACAAAAATATTTTATGACCCACAAGAAAGTTAAACAAATATTTAAAAAATTTATTGCAACCAGAAAAACTAGGACATTAGGGCTAGTAATTAAATGACTTTAATGGCCCAAGTGGCAATTGAAATGATAAAAAACTAACAATAACAAGTCAAAAATAAAATAGAAAAAATGGCTAAGGAATTGAACTATTAGTGTTTAAAGAGGGTTTTAGCCCTTTGGTGAACCCTAGCTTGTAGATGACCATCAAAATGCCCTAATTTTGAAAGGATGGACTAATACCCAAAAAAAATTCATAATTCCTATTAGTGGCTATTTTTGGGGACATTTGTTTAGCATGAGAAAAATGAGATCCCATGAATCTTTTGGTTGAGCAGACCAAACTACAACATAGAGACAAAACCAAAAGGATGCCCAAATAAGGAAAAAGACCAAGAAAACCAAACAAACCAAACCCTATATACAGAAATATACACAAAAATAGAATGCACGTGGAAATAAACATACCTCATGTGAAGTATAACCTTCAAACATGCAATTAGAAATTTGTAGTCTCTAGTCAACCTTTGTATAGGAAGCGCAGGAATCTTGATCCATGAGTGTTGCTAATTAAATAAGGACTCCAGCTTACAGGGCATCAACTCTTCCATGTTTACCCCCTCGACATCTCTACATTAAAACCATGCTCCAATCTCAAAATTTTGAGGAGAAGATCTTTCATATAAGTTCCTCCTTTTACTTTAAGTGTGAGCATTTTCTATATTTTTTTGTTGTGCTTCCTTTCTTATTTCATCTAGCTCTACCAGCATCTATTCTACAACATATCATTTGAGATATCATCTCAAGTATTCTTGGAATAAATTTATACACCTTACAACAAGTTGTTGGTTGGCATCCTAGCCTCAAGACTATAAAGTATATTGAATGGAGACTACCTTGTTGCCTTTTTAATGGTCACTCTATCAACCCAAAGGGCTTGTCTGAATTTTGAATCCCAAGCCTTTTTTTTCATTCACCCTTTTGATGTTATTCATTAAGCTTTTTTTGTTGAAATCTTCTTGTCCATTATGTTGTGGGTGATACGAGGATGAATATGAAACTAAAATTTCATATTTTTTGCAGAAGTTTGTAAACTCTTTTGACCTAAAGCACATTATGGGTATGTGCAGGATCATCATGGAAAAACAAAGCCCTTAAGTGGCAAAAAATTAGAAAAATTAGAGTTAGGAAACTTGATGTAGAAATTTGAATAAGTTATCTATGTTATTTCAAAAATATGTAAGAATAGAATCTGTAAAAAATTGAATGTAGTTTCTAAACTACTAGGTTTATTATATATATATATATATATATATATATATATATATATATATATATATATATATATTTGGTGAAAAATTTGAAATTTCAAAGCAGAGTACTTCTAAATTTTTAGGAAAAATATGAAGTAGGTGTCTATCCTCACAACCCTAACTACAATAAAATGATAATATATTTTATAATATTTTAGATACAAGTAGAGGACCTGATGTCTGATGTGATGCATATTTTTTAAAATTTTTTTTCCCAAGTAAATAATTAATTATGAATTTTTATTACTTACTTTTAAAAACATAAAATTGTATGTCTTAACTAATCACCTTTTAATCTCTACTGCAAATTCATGAAATCTCAATTCTTTCTTTTTTAATCCTATAGTATATGAAGCATAGAATGTGATGCATGTTTTAGGATTCAAAAAAAAATATGATACCGCTTGAAAATCTTGCAGGATGTTTCTTTCAATCAACCTAATAACTGTGACTTTAGTCGTAATTCAAATAGAAAATGAATAATAATTCATTTATTAAATTCAAAGCATAGCATATAATTTACATTGGTGGAAATCAGAATCACCTTTACAAACCTTTTCATTTCATCAATTATGGTTAAAAAAAGCCACACCACATACCCTCAAATACCCATTATCTATTTTTCACTTTTATTCCATCATGATCCTCGCATATACCCTTGCATTATCATATATTATTTTCTCAAGTACACCAAATTGGTCAGAATGTTGTTCATCAAAAATTCTACCACCACTTTGCTAGTAGCCTTCCTTGTAGGAATAACTTCAACCCATTTTGTGATGTAGTTTGTAGCTACCAGAATCCATGAGTGTCCACCACTAGATTTTTCTATAATATCTCCTATAAAGTCTATTCCTCATTGTTGGAATGGTGCTTGCACTATTATTAGTCTAAGGTGAAAATTTCCTAAAAATTTCAACTTTTTTGAGAATCTCTAATATGCATCACATGCCCTTACTAGTTTTTGTGCATCTTTAAACAATGTTGGCCACAAAACCCTACCCTTAAAACCTAGTGTGTAGTATTTTTGGCCATGTAGTGGCCACTACAAAAACCATAATACATTTCAATTAAAATTTCTAAGGCTTGTTTATCATTAAGACATTTCAATAGTATTCCATCCATATTCCTCCACTGTAAATCATTTTCAATGATAACATATTTTATGGCTTGCATCTTAAGTGTTGTCTTTTGGTTGTCAGTCATCCACTTAGGGCATGACATGTTCTATAAATAAAAGAAAACATATTTATACCACTTTGAAGTATGCATGTCACAAATGGAAGATGCATCTATCTCTCCAACATGATTTATCTGATTTCCTTCTAAATTAGTCTCTACAATTAGTTTGGCCAGTCATTGTCCTTTGACCAACATGGTGATCTATATGTCAATGCTAAATTATTGCACTCTTTTTATCCATCTACACCTTCTTCTTGTGACTTCCTATTGTGTGAATACATCTTTGACTACAACAATGCGTAAATATGAAACAATTGTTGCACCAACCAGATATGACCTAAAAAAATTTACTACTTTTACTAAAGAATAAGCTTTCTTTTCAATCATAATATTTCAACTCAAAAAATTCTAAGGATTTACTGAAAAAGAAAATGGGATGCTCATATCCCTCTTTATTCTTTTGTATAAGTACTGCAACAATTGTGTGAAAGGAGGCAAAGGAGAACAATTGGAAAGGCTATAAAAATAAAAAGGCTTCAAGACTAGTGCCTCCTTAATACATTTCTTTATTCTTGTGAAAGCCTTAGATGGATCCTCATTCCATGCTATTTTCTCTCCTCTCTTTAACATCTTTGATATTTGTCTTGTGATCCCTAAAAAGTTACTCACAAACCTTCTTAAAAAGTCTACCTACCCAAAGAATGATCGGATGCCTTTCACACTTTTTGGATTTGGTATCCTATCTATTATAGCCACTCTTTCAGGGTCTATCCTCACTCCTTCCTTGCTCACTATATGTGTT
Organism: Sequoia sempervirens; assembly: GCA_007258455.2. Lineage (NCBI taxonomy): Eukaryota > Viridiplantae > Streptophyta > Pinopsida > Cupressales > Cupressaceae > Sequoia > Sequoia sempervirens. The sequence continues at coordinate 55,435 of VDFB02100694.1, read as the reverse complement.
GCAAGTATGAAGGTGTTGTCATTGATGTCAACTGGTTGCTATTTTCATTGATGTCATGGAAGATGGTTTTTGGTTGTATATTTCAAGGATATAAAGAAGGTTTGTAGGTATTTAATGTATGTTCTAGGATATGCTTGTGTGGTTTAGAAATATTGTTCAGGGTTGTTGGTAATTGCTATTTATACAATTTGTGCTTCTAGATTATTGAATAGTGTGAGATATTTTGACCAATATGTGTACTATGCTTTTCAATCTATCTGGCAATGGTCTGGGAGAAATGTAGTTGCTCTAGAATTCTCTAAATTTTGGTTGAACAAGACTTTTGGTTCTAAGAATAAGCTGATAAGATTGTATTTGAGTGTTCAAAGTACGCTATTTGGAGAGATTGGATCATGTTAAGGATGTGTGTGCTTAATTGTTTTATGTGTTTCACACTAGTGTTGGTTGACCTTGTTTAAAACACTACTTACAAAGTTCATGTAAGTGTGGCAAAGTGTGTTGGGACTTATTTAGCTCCTCATTAAGTATGTGTTTGTGTTTCCCTCATTCTAATTCCAACATTGAATATTTTGGCAATGACCTAATTTGAATTTGTAAATACAAATAGTGTGTGGCTAACCTTGGATGAATTTCAAGGTTGAAGACAATATAAATATAAGTTGATATGTTGATGAAAGACAAGATAGATGAAAAGATAGATGTGATATAGATGTGAAATAGTTTATGTAATGCAACTTTAAGCAAATATATGTGAACTTCAAGTGGAAAGATCCTAGAGGAAATGAGTTGAAGGTGTACTTTATCATTCAAGCATGTCTGCAAGTCTATGAGAGAATTATCATGGAAATCTCTATTGCATTGAGATAGTTTTCTCTCTATGACAATCCTCTTCTATCTTCTTTGTAATTATGTGGTAGTGAGCCTTTGTATTCGATTTTAGAATTCTTTATATTGTGAGCTAATACTCACCGTAGTTTTTCCCTCATTGGGTTTTCCATGTAAATTTGGTGTTATTGAGTGTATAGTTTTACTTCTTTCATTTTATGCTTCTACACTTAATGATTAATCGCATTAGGAGAGTGAAGTATTTGTGAATGGTTATTGATCTATCTTATGGTGAATGTTTTAAAGGTTAAAATTACTATAAATGATTCATCCTCCCCCCTTAGTTGTCTTGTCCAAAAATTGTATTAGAGCTTGATTCCTTGGAGAAGAGCTTCACCACTTAAGGAAGGTCTTGGATGGCCAACAAGATAGTTATTGAGTGCCCTAAGTTCGATGGCACTGACTACACTTTTTGGAATACAAAGATGGAAGGATATATGGAATACTATGGATATGATGTTGAGAAGTCTTATAAGACTTCATACACTGCTCTTGCTAATGGTCCAAGTATTGTTGATGAGATCAAGGTGCATGAAGCAAACAATAAGGAAAAAAATATTTTGAAGAATACTCTTTCACATTCCAAATTAATCAAATTTGTCATTTTGAAGAATACTAAAGAGGTTTGGGATGCATTGGAAAATATCTATGAAGGAGATGAAATGGTTAAAGAAGAAAAGTTGTAGAACTTGGAGGCACAATTCGAGATCCTACAAATGACTGAAGATGAGAACATTAAATCCTATCATACAGAGAGTAGATGAGTTGGTAGGTGAAATGCGAGGACTTGGTACACAACTGTATGAATCTAGGATAGTAAAGAAATTTCTCAGAACTCTCCCTGATGAATATAGTGAAAAGGCATCTGCTATTAATGAATTTGAGATTATAAGGGTATGTGCAGTATCATGATGGGCTAAAAAGTGGCAGTATTATGGGTATTTGTAGGGTATGTGGCTGATGACTTTTTTTTACGCAAAATTGATGACATGAAAAGGGTTTTTAGAGGATATTCTCAGCTTTCGACCAATATAAATTATGCTTTAATTTTCATTTAATAATTATTCATTTTCTATTAGAATTACAACTAAAGTCCAGATCGATAGGCTGATTGAAAAACATCTATAACTTTCAAATGATGTCACATTTTTTGAATCTGAAACATGCATCACATTCTATGCTTCACATACTATAGGATTAAAAAAAGAAAAATTAAATTTCATGAAGTTTTGACCAAGTTAAGGTGGTCATACATTATGAGTTTTTATAAAAAATTTGTAATAAAATTCATAATTAATTATTTACTTGGAAAAAAATTACAAAAAATATGCATCACATCCAGTACGAGTCCTCTACTTATATATAAAATCTTATAAAAAAATATTATCATTTTATTATGGTTAGGGTGGTTAGGAAGACACCTACTTTTTTTTTTTCCCTAAAATTTAAGTACTACTACATTGAAATTTCAAATTTTCACCAAATAGATTTTATTTATTTTTAAATAAACCTAGTAGTTTAGAAACTACCTTCAATTTTCGACGGATTCTATTTTTACATATTTTTGAAATAATATAGATAACTTATTCAATTTTTTACATCAAGTTGCCTAACACTAATTTTTCTGAATTTTTTGCCACTTAAGGGCATGTTTTTTCCATGATGATCCTACACATACCCATAAGACATATACTAAAGATGAGTTGTTGGGTACTCTAACCTCATTTGAAATGAGAAATCCTAGCTTGAAAAATGGATCAAAGAAAAAAAGTGCTTTTAGGGCTACAAAATTTGAAGATCTAGATGAAGAAAACTTTGATGAAGTGGAAGCTAACTTTGTAAGAATAATGAAAAATAGCTTCGGTGAGTATCAAGGTAAGTTACCTTTAAAATGTTTTAGTTGTGGGGGAATAGGTCACTATGCTTCAAGATGTCCTAAAAGAGCTGAGATGAATAAATATAGAGAAGGAAAATAAAACAAAGGAAAGATGATCAAGAGAGCATATTATGTAAATGAAGATGTTTGAATTTCTAATGATGAGTCTGATTGTGGAGGTTTTGATGATAATGAATGCTCATTCTTGGCTCTGCTTCTACTTCTACTAGTGATTAAAGATATGTGAAGGAAAGTGTTTCAGATAAAGTTGAAGGTATTGTGGTCTCTGCTCTTCGTGCTAAATAGGAAAAGAACTATCGGGTTGTTGATAGGGGTTGTTCACATCACATGACTAGTGACAAAAGTATGTTTGCTAAACTTAAAAAATATGATTGAGGCTTAGTTAAGTTTGGAGATGATACTAACTATGCTAAAATTTGTGGGATAGGTTCAGTCAGTTTTGATGGCAAGCATAATACTAATGATGTCTGCTATGTTAAGGGTTTAAGGAATAATCTTTTGAATGTTGGAAAAATGTGTAGTAAAGGATATAATCTTTTGTTCAAGGATGAGAAATGTGGAAAATGAAAGTATCTAGAACCATGATTGCTGCTAGAAAGAAGTTTGAAGGAAATATTTATCAACTTAAAGGTTTTGATGGACATTACTTTATGTCTCAGGTTAATGATAGTTGGTTATGAAATTCAAGGATGTGTCACATGAATTTTACAATATGGTGAGAATCAATGTAGTACAAGTTGTGCAATATTTACCAAGAATCACAAATCCTATTATTGCTATTCCAGGATTGTCAGTTTTGAAAACAAGCTAGAAACAACTTTAGGTCAAACAAACAATCTACTACTAGACTACTGGATTTGATTCATACAAATCTTTGTGGTCCTACAAGGGTGAGAAGTCTACAAGGTGACAGGTATTTTATGCTTTTGGTTGATGATTATTCTAGAATTCCATGGGTTACTTTTCTTTGAGAGAAATTTGATGCATTAGATAAATTCAAAGCATTCAAAGCTATGGTTGAAAATGAAATGTACATGAAAATAAAATGCTTAAGGTCTGATAGAGGTGGATAATTCACCTCCAATGAGTTTAACATGTTTTGTGAAGCACGTGGAATAAAAAGGAAATTGGTTGCTCCTAGAACTCCTCGGCATAATGGAGTTGTTGAAAGAAAGAACAAAATTATTCAAGAAGATGATAGAATGATGATCACTAAGGTGGGTCTATTGACAGTCTACTGGAGAGAAAAAAGTCACATTGTTGTTTAGTTGTTTAACCAACTTCAAGTAGAATCTAACAACACTAAGACTCCCTATGAGTTATGGTATGGAAAGATTCCTACTATATAGTACTTCAAAGTATTTGGAAGCAGATGTTATATCAAAAGAGATGAAGAAAATTTAAGAAAGTTTGATGCAAGATGTGATAAGGGTATATTCCTTGGATACTCCCTTGGAAGCAAATCTTATAGATGCTACAATAAAATTTTGAGAAAGATTGTAGAAAGCACAAATGTCAAGGTTGATGAAGCATTGAAGAATTAAATTGAAGTTGATGAATATTTATCAAATGAACCTGATTGCAGAGAAGTAGAAGAAGTTGTTAGGTAAAAGTACAAAGCTATGTCACACTTTTGGCCAACTTATCAACACAAGTGAATTTTAGTATCTATAAATAAAAATAAATTTTGGTCAAACAAATGATTTAAAAAGATTCATTCTAGATAAGTTAAATATGTCCACAACTTTTCCAACTAAAATTGTTGGCTAAATGCATTTGTAGCATCACTTTGAGGCCAATTTACTAAAAAAATGAAATTATTTGAAAAAATTTAATGTTCCAACAACTCCTACTTATATAAATAATATTTTTTTAAAAATGTAAAAAAACCCTTTTGTAGATACATAAGTGTAGTTTCTAGATATATATTTATTTAATAATCAATTATTATTTTAATTTATTTTTTATTTTTTACTAGAAGTAGGTTATTAGCCTAAAAATATTAGGTTGATTACCAGTTCAAGAAAAATACTTAAACTTATTAAAAAAAAATTGATTCCATATCTATATAAAAGATTCTAGATTAAGATAGTATCTTTTTTTTTTCTATATACTAAAAAATACTCCATATCTATATGTTTTAAAAATTCGAAACATATACTCCACTTTCTAGTGATTCAAGTTTAAAAGTTAGATTAGTGTTGGCTATTTCCTTTAATAAAAGTGCGACACAACTTTTTACTTGTACCCTGTTGAAGAACACGAAAAGTAGAATAAACAAAAAGAATCTCCGGTGATGTCCCCAAAGACACCTAAATATGTGGAAATAAATTATTTCAAAGATCAAATCATTGAAGACAAGAGAAAAAGAGTATTGACAAGAAGTAGAGCTATTGCTGCTGCTGAAAAAATCTATTTTTACTTTCTAAAGTTGAACCTAAGAGAGTAAGTGAAGCATGTAAAGATGAACATTGTATGAGAGAAATGGAAGAACTAATTTAGATTGAGAAAAATCAAAATTGGGAATTCGTTCCTAGATTGGTAGATAAAAACATAATTGGATCAAAATGGGTATTTAGAAACAAATTGAATGAGAATGGAGAAGTGGTCTGAAATAAAGCAAGGCTTGTGTGTAAGGGTTACTCACAAGTAGAAGGTGTAGATTTGAAGGAGACTTTTTCTCTAGTGGCTAGGATGGAAGCTATCAGAATGTTTTTGGCATTTGCTACTCAAGAATTTTAATGTTTATTAGATGGATATAAAGTTTGCATTTCTAAATTGTGAGTTGGAAGAAGTCTACATGGAACAACCAGAAGGATTTCAGTTGTCAAATCAACTGGCCATGGTTTGTAGATTAAATAAGGCTTGATATGGATTGAAGCAAGCTCCTAGAGCTTGGTATGCAAGGTTGGATAGATACTTGATTCAACAAGGATTCAATAAAGGTACTACAGATAGAAATTTGTATTTCAAATTTGAAAATGACAAAATCTTAATAGTAGTTATATATGTTGATGATATCATCTTTGGAGGAAATGAAGAAATGTGCAAAATGTTTGTTGAATAAATGAAAAATGAGTTTGAGATTTATATGTTTGGTGAGATGAATTTCTTTCTTGGGCTACAAATCAATCAACTAGAAAAAAGGATTTTTATTTCATATTCAAATTATGTAAAAGAAATGTTGAAGAAATTTGGGATGGATGGTTCCAAACTGGTATGCACTCCTATGGTGTCTAGCTGCAAATTGAGTAAATATGATGATTCAACTAAGGTTGATCAAAACAAATACAGATCAATGATTGGAGGACTACTATATTTAACTACTACCAGACCGGATATCATGCATGCAGTTTGTAGATTATGGCTAGATTTCAAGAGGATCCTAAAGAAAAGCATGTTACAACTATTAAGACTCGGATATTCAGACATCTAAATGGAACTCTGAATTATGGCTTATGGTATCCTAGGGATACTGATTTTACACTAAGTGATTATACAAATGCAGATTGGGCAGGTTGTGTTCACGAGAAAAAGGTACAAGTGGTGGTGTATTGTTTCTTGGTTATAGATTGGTGTCATGTTTAAGTAAAAAGAAATATTTAGTTTCCTTATCCACTACAGAGGCTAAGTATATTGTTGCAACATCATGTTGTACAAATTTTTTTTGGATGAGATAGACATTGAAGGATATCAGAGTAATGTATGATGATCCCATCTCTATTTTATGTGATAATACAAGTGTAATTAACATTTCAAAGAATATAGTAATGAACTCAAGGATAAAGCTTATATCAATAAGGTATCACTTCTTGAGAGAGAAGTTTATGGAGAGTGAAGTAAAGCTCGAGTATACATACCTACAAAGGATCAGATTGCTGACATATTTACTAAGGATCTTCCTAAAGATACTTTTGAGTATCTCCAAGAGAAGTTAGGGGTTATTTCCCCCCCTTTCTTGAACTAGATGTGCATATGGAGATAGATCATTTGAATAGATCTATGAATCTATCTTCTTTCATTGATATTTGGTGGCTATCTCTCAAGGGGAGTAGGTAGTGTCATGTGTTGTCATTGTGAAGTTGATTGGGTGTAATCCTAAGGGGGAGTATTCAGTACTACTTAAAGTTATTGGTGACAAAAGGGAGAATAGTGTAAAATATATTTTACCTTTGCCATTGATTTCAAAGGGGGAGAAAGTATCGTACATGAAAAAGCTTAATCATTCTGAATTTTGAAAAAGGGAGAGATTGATGGTTTAGAATTATTATGTTGTCTTTGGTTTTTTTCACATCATGTGTTTCTGTCAATGATAAAGGGGGAGATTGTTGCAAGTATGAATGTGTTGTCATTAATGTCAAATGGTTGTTTTTTTCATCAATGCCATTAAAAATGGTTTTTGGTTGTATATGTTGAGGATATTGAGAAAATTGTAATAGAGAAGGTAACTTAAAGATATTCAATGTATGTTCTAGGATATGCTTTGGGATGTGCTTCTATGCTTGTGTGGTTTAAACATATTGTTCATGGTTGTTGGTAATTTCTATATCCAAAATTTGGGCTTCTCAATCATTGTACAGTGCCAAATATTTTCACCAATACGTGTACTATGCTTTTCAATATGTCTAGCTATGGTCTAGGAGAAATGTAGTTGCTCTTGATTTCTCAGAATTTTGGTTTCAAGACTTGTAGTTCTGAGAATAAGATGATAAGATCGTATTCGAGTTTTCAGTTTGTTCTCTTGAGAGATTGGATTGTGTTGAGGATGTGTGTGCTTAATTTTTTTTTGTTTTACACTGGTCTTGGCTGACATTGTGTTAAACACTAATTACAAAGTTCATGTAAGCATGGTGAAGCATGTTGGCACTTATTTAGGTCATCATTAAGTATGTGTTTTTGCTTCCCTCATTCTAATTCCACCATAGAATATTTTGGCATCAACCTAATTTAAATTTGTAAATAAAAATGGTGTGTGGCCAACCTTGGATGAGTTTCAAGGTTGAAGATGATATAAATATAAGTTCATATGTTTATTAAAGAAAAGATAGATGTGAGCTAGATGTGAAATAGTGTTTGTAATGCGAGTTTGAGTATATTAGTGTGAAATTCAAGTGGTGATAGTTACTTAGAGGTAGTGATCTGAAGGTGTACTCTATCATTGAAGAATGTCTACAAGTGTGTGAGTGAATTATGGTAGAAATATCTGTTGCATTGAGATATTTTTCTTTCTATGAAAATCCTCTTCTATCTTTGTAATTTTGTGCTAGTGAGCCCTCTAGGAAGTGAGCCTTTTTTGCCAGTGAGCCTTTGTGTTCAGTTTTGGATATCTTTATATTGTGAGCTAATCCTTACCATGGTTTTTCCCTCATTTGGTTTTCCATGTAAATCTAGTGTTATTGAGTGTATGGTTTTACTTTCAATTTTTTCTTTTGTACTTAATGATTAATCACATTTTCAAAGTAAAGGATTTGTGAATGGTTATTGATCTAACTTCTAGTGAAATTTTTAAAGGTTAAAATTGCTACAACTAATTCACCCCCCCTTAGTTGTCTTGTTCAACAATATTCCCTACAAATTTCCCTTCTATGAACCTGAAGGATCACTTTTTTGGATTAAGTGAAATACCATATTCCAATGCTCCGATAAACATCTTCTTTAAATACATAAAATGATATTTTTCCTTTTTGGAGTAAGCAGTGAAATCATATTGGTACACTACCATGAAAATATCAATGAAATCACAAAAGGTTACATCCATAGCCCTTTGGAAGGTAACACCCACATTAGTTAGGTCAAATGGCATCCTGACATACACATATGTCCCCCAAGGAGTTGTAAATTGGAAGGTTTCCCATGCTTTGGATAGTGTTGTGTTGTGGCATGTTTTCGGGTGTATTTCCTTTATATTGTTGTGCCACAACTACTTATTCAATTTGGAAGGTGGTCTAAATAATGGGCTATCCATAGGTTGCATTTGATCATTTTTTTTGGTGAAAACAATGGTGTTATGTTGGGATTTATGCTTGGTTTTGGAACTTGTCTAACTATTGTTTGATATCCTAGTGGAATAAGATTGGGATCTTTTAGCATGTCCACATTGAAGTCAATGGGTAATTTAGCACCACTTTTTTTGAGTGAGAGTAAATACTAGTTTGTGTTTATCCCAAGCATCTTGTCCATAATATTTTGCATCTTAGCATTTTGGGAATGTTCTAAGAGTCTTTCCTTAGTAAGTTCATTGTCACTATCCTCTTCTTCTATGGTATAAGTGTGGACATCAAATCTGCAAATGGTTAACAATTTTAACATAACATCATCATGTTAGTCCCTTGCAAAACATTAGATTTGAAATCGCTATGAAATACTTGACTATGATGAAACATGCAAATTAGATAAACAAAGATAATCAAATGTAAGCATATAAAAGCATAGTCAAAACTTTATTCCATAGTGGATTGGTGTCACATGTGCTAGTGACCCTTTCCCAATCCTTGATCAAAGCTTAAGATGAAAATGCTATGAAGATGGTAGAGTGATGATGAACAAAATCAGTTCTCCAATGGAGAGTGACTTTGCATGAGTGATTGTGGAGAGATTGTGAAGGGTTTGATAAGAGATGAAGCCTCTATTTTATAGATTTTCAAAATGCTAAGTGTTGAAGAGAGACCAATGTGGGACAAAGATCAAGCCAATAAGATAAGGCCACTTGTCAAGTGATGATAGGCCAATGGTTTGTGCAAGATTTGGGAAGAGTTCCCATGAGAGGGAGAATTTGAATTTGAATTTGTGCAATGAATGCTAAGTTTGACCTTTGGAAGGGGACATGTAAGAGACATGTAAGGCCTCATAAATGCTCTGTTGGGTGTACATGTCCACTTGGGGGGAGATTCAAACTTGGAGAATATTCTCCCTTTATGCCAAGTTGAAAATAAATATTTTGATAAATCAATTAAATGCAATTTCATGTGCAAGTGGCCAAATCTAGAGAATGCAAGTGGGTGAGAATAGCATTAGATCAGGATTAGATTAAATTAATGATGATTAGGCTGATTTGACCAATTTGACTTGATTTAGGGATTTAAATCAAATCAAAGGGAGATGAATGATGATCTAAGATTTAATTAAATAAATGATTGATTATTTAATCAAAGAGATGATGATAGGATCAAGTTTGATTTATTTGATTTAAAATGATGACTTTAGGAGATTGATAAATAAACTTGATTTATTTATCGAATATGAGTTGCATTATGTCAATTTGATGTGTCTACATTTTTCCCTCTTTGAAGCAATGTACTTGTTGCATTGGTTCAAAGAATAAACTTGCCACGATCAAAATTTAAAAAATTTCTAATTTTTCGGATGCCCCAGCAGAAAGAAGTACACTGGTACATTGCCCCCTCGAGAGATCGAGTGAAAAGATTCCATTTGAGGGTCGATCTCACGATAAAGAGGTTCAAAATGGATGGTTATGGACGATGATGCAAATGAGATGATTTCAAGATGCTTAGAATAACAAATCTATATTATCCTAAACAACTTAAATGATGATATGATATGATGAGATGGATGATGTGATATGTTATGATTATGCGATGGATGATTTATGAGATGAGCTTAGACTAACATATCTATATTATGATGATGATGCATGTGAGATGATATAAAGAATTCTAATGATTTATGGATGTAAGATAAATGCATAATGGATGCATGATGGATGAATGCTAACGGTTTGTGGATGCAGGATGGATGCAGGATGGACTATTCATGATGCAATGTTAGCGTGGAAATGAGATGATGACAAGAGGATCCAACAAGTCCATAATTGGTCGAGACTTTAGTAGAGATGATGATGATAGACGATCATAGATGGATGATTTGCTTATCAAGGATTGGGATTTTCAAAGGGTCACTTACTTTATGTTTGATAACACACATAGGTACGATGCATCAAGGTATCAAGAACTAGGATGGCGTTGTACCTAGTGTGATGGACTTTGACTCAACAAGCAGATAGGAGTATTCTTGTTCACACTTGACATATGAAAACTTTGCTAGGATGCACTTTAGAAGTCTCAAACATCTTGGACCAAAACACGGAAAGGTATAACCAATCAATGCAATAGTCAACAAGCTATCTAAAACATCCTCCATACATATCTAACAAAGCAAGTATTCGCCAAGTTATTTTACAAGAACGTCCAACAAGCACACCGGAATAATGATGTCGTTGCCCCATTCCTATCTCTCTCTAAATCCTTCATTAGGATATCATCGAGAGGTCCTTGGAATGAGCGCCAATAAGATAAATCAAAAGAAAAGATCAAGTACACAAACAAGTCAATGTTCTTCATACCTCTAGCCAAAGGGATTTGTTTTGATAGGATAAGAATCCAAGGTGATATCCATAAATGATGCCCATTGTCGGAATGATATATCCTAGGACATGCATTGTACAGGATGATGATGGTTGATAAGTTGATTGATAGGCTGTTGATATAAGGTCGACTAACATGTTTGCGACTGATCAAGAGTTTGATTTTATTTTAGAGGTTTGTTGTTTGCTTTTGATTTCATGATTGAAGCTTGATTTTGCTGACTGCTATGATTGTTTCTGTTTGCGTTGCCAAAGGATGAATGTGATGATCAGTTTATTATGGATGATTGATTATTGCGGGTGCAAGCGAGATGAGACGGATGGATTGTTTCAAATATTTTGATGTTTTTGATGTTTTGAAATATTTTGAGGCTGTTTTTAGTGTTTTTGGATTTTGTGATGTTTTTGATTTTTTGATTTTCTGATGTTTTTGGATTTTGATGTTTTTTTAATGTTGGATTTTTGATGTGATTCGAATGTTTTTGGATTTTGATGTTTTTCGAATGTTTTTGGATTTTGATGTCTCAGGGGCTGATCAAAGATTAGCCTTGCCTACGTTTAAGCTCAGAGACGACGTAGTTCGGATTCCAATGTTTTTGATGTTTTCTATTTTTTATGAATGTTTTTGGATTTTTGATATGTTTTGAATGTTTTTGGATTTTCTGATTTTCTGATGTTTTTTGATTTTCGCATGATTTTGACGATTTTGATATGGATGTGATATCAGTACTCTGTTTGAGGATTTTGCTAAAAACCAAGCTAAGGTTGATTGATTGGATGGATGGATGGATGATGATGATAACATTGTTGAGTATACACAACAATGCAAGGATTTGATTGATCAAGATTGATGACGATAACATTGTTGATGATGCACAACAATGCAAGGATTGAGATGATAACATTGTTGAGGATACACAACAATGCAGGGATAGTGTTAAGCAACACAAGGATTAGGAATGATATCCCAAGATGATGATGGGTTTTTGGATAGGATTTGATTGATCATGATTGATGAAGCTTGATTTGGAACAAAAGATGTTTTAATGATTTGATGTGATGTTTGAAGGGTGCGTTAGATGCGACTGATATTGATTGTTTGAATCGATGTTCGATTGAAGATGAAATTTGATAAGGACATGTTTTCGTCAAAATATGCCATGGGCTAATGATTTGGATTTTTGCTCATGAGTGCTTTGACCAGTTTGATTTCATGTTTTCCAATGTTCGGATTGCCACATGAGTAGGAGGATATAGATCAAGATTTATTCTCGAAGCAAGATGTAAATACCTGCCCCCAATGTCTAGCAATGTATGGAATGTCATGGATGGATGCTCAGATAAGTGTATGGATGGAGGGACATGGATTATCTTGCAATAAGATAAGGTGTTCAGATAATGAATGCTCATTTGGATAATGCTTCATGGCTCAGATAACATAGGATAGGATAGGATCAATGAAAATGACCCATGTCAAGATGTTTACCGTAAGCAAGCATAAAGTGTGCCCCAAAATTTTTCAAGATCAAGATAACTTGGATGATGGACACAAATGGATGAAAACGGATTGGATCAATGGTTTATGGATGAATGGATTTATTATGGATGAGACAGATGGAATGCTCAGCTGTATTATGGATGGGATGAGATGCTTTCATCTGAAGTGGCACACATAGATGCTCGATTCTACACATGATGCCTGTTTGCCAGGTTTTCATCATGGTCTTGCCCAAAGTGCCACCATAGTGGTTTTCACTAGAGGACGATTTTTATTTTTATTGTTTTCAATCCTTTTTTCTATTTTTTTTGGATTTTTGATATTTTGCTTTTTTTTTTTGGTATTTTTCTGAAAGATTCATGGTGAACCACCTGGTGGTGTTGATGTAGACACTTCTGTCATAATGTGCCATCGATATCCTGCTTGAAGAAGCTGCTTTGCTAAGATACGTGCACTTGACTACATTTTTTGGGATTCTCGATCTGCTTCATCGATACCAGGGTTAACTTTGTCTCTGTGTGTACATCGCGATAAAGTTCCTTTTGAATCCTTATGATGAAGGGTTGTTGCCAATACATGGTCAATATGAGAATTGGATATCATGCGTGGAGGCATGGATGGAGTGTGTTTAGGGATAAGAGATGGATTGGTTGACAGTTTGGAACCTTTGATTCTCCAAACTTGGGAAGATGAGCAATGATGGGTGGATACGGAAGTGTGTGTGGATCAACTACTTGATACACTTTGTACATCGCTTGAAAAGCTTGCTTTTTCTTTTGCGGACATTCTTGATGGATACTTTTCCCTCTTTTATTTTGCCCCATAGTTTCTTTGACTGATGGAGTTTGATAGGGATGATCTTTCTTTGTATGCTTTGGTATCCATTTGTATTTGATTTGTCCATTATACTTCTCAGCTTCTTTTGCTTTGATAACATTCTTCGTACTTTGATTCAGATATTTCCTTTGACGTTGGTCCCAATTCATGGATGGGGTGATGGGCGGATGAAGATTCATGATGTGGTTGGTTGTAGTATTGACAATGGTTTCATCATAAGGACTCTTTGTGCTCCCTATGTTGACATTTGCTTGAGACAAAGTTGCCCCCAGTATTGTGGTAGTACCTTTGTTCTTTGACTCTTCCTGTTCTGAGATGTCTTGTTCAGTAAACATGCTCTGACAAATGACCACCATAGTTGACGTTCTTTCAATTTGCTGCTTCGCTAACTTTGGATGTTCTATTTGACTTGTTTTGTTGAGCGGATAATGATGGATATCTTTATTCATGATTTCCTCAATTTGAGTTTGGGACATATTTGATCCTGATGTTGACAACTCCGTTTGATTGTAGGAGTTAAGAATCTTCTCTTTTTGTGTAACAAAATCTTGTTCTAGATGAAGATCATCTACGTGCCCATCTGTAGAAAGCATCTCATGGGTAGATGGAGGAGTATGTGCTACATGGATATGATCATCTTGCATGGATAAGAGAGTGTTCATTAGATTATTGTAGTATCTTGAAGATACAAATTCTTGATCTTGATTAATTTCAGAGTTGCTTTCAACATGCTTTGGATCAAGTTCTTGACATGGAACAGCTTCAAAGGATGGATTTCTTACAAAGGACTTTTGGATGTTGACCTTAGGCATGGTTAAGTTCAAGGTTCCTTCAGCATCTGTAACCATGAGGTCAAAGGGGATCAACATGTTTTGAAAATTACCATTGCTAGACCTTAGTGAAAGATTTTGATCTTGCTTTGGAATAACTTCTTGAGATATGTCCTCTAACTCGTAAGGAAATGTAGAGACATTTTCAACATGATCATAGGTGAACTGATTGTGCATTATGTCAATTGGATCAAATAATCCCAACACTCCTTGAAAGAGATCACTAAAGAGTGGCTCTTGATGTATGGTGATTTGATCATCAGATTGTGTAGATACATCCTCAATGTGCTCCTCGATGGAGAGGTTTTGATCATTGTTTTTGACAATTGCGGTGGAGAGATTATCAATTCTATCACCAATGGTTGAATGCCCATTGTTATCCCCAATCATTTTTTGTGTTTGTGCTTGTGTTTGTTGGGTAGCTTGTGATTGTTGAAGCCCTTGGTGGTAGGCTTGATGTGCTTTTAGTGCAATGCTACGATATTGACTTATTGCACTTGGTTTTGGCAGTAGTGGTGGTGTATTTGGAATCATGTTGGATGCGGTGACAAGTGATTGAGATACACTTGGAGTGATAGTGAGTGTTTGAGATGTGATGGGCATGATAGTGGTGGTTGGAATGATTGAAGGGATAGTGGTGGTTGGAATGACTGAGGTGATAGGTCCTTGGGAGACCATATTTCGATTTGGGATCAATGTTGTTGTTTGATTAGATACCATCCATTGGTGTGATGTCGATGGTATATTCAAAGGATTTGACGTGATGGTTTGATTGATGTTAGGTGGATTGATTTGGATGGCGTGATTGGTGTTAGGTAAAGGGGGAAGCCCTAAACCAAGGAATGATGTAGGTAATGGTGGTGGAGATTTCCCTTGGCGCAATGCCTCAACTATTTTGGAAAGTTCCGCAATTTGATCTCACCAAATTTGTTCTTGATTTTGATCTTGACTCACTTGAGATAGTTGATTTGGTTTTTGTTTAAGCGGATTTGGGATGCCTACTTGCGGTTTTTGAATGGGGTTATGGGAAAATTGACTTTGGATAATGTTTGGGATGATGTTCAGATTTGGCATGATAGGATGAACATTGTTGGTATTGGGAATCATTTTTCCAAAGTTTTCCGAGTTAGGATTCATGTTTCGAAAACTTGCACTTGGTACATTCACATTTGGTTTGTAGGGATTTGGAGGAATGACGTTGTTTGTTTCAAGGCTCATGCATTGATTGTTTGGAGGATAGACTTGTAAGTTTGGACTTTGATTTAAATCTATCATGGGGAGATGTGTTCCAAAATTCAGATTGGGCATACTCACATTCGTTGTGCTATTGATATTCGTAGGAGATAGTGATCCTATGTATGGATGTGAGTTTCCATAATCCCATGGTTTCGTGAGGCTTGGATAGTTTGGTTGGTTTGGACCGCTCATGATGTATGAATCTAGTTTATATTCCATGTTCTTCTTGTGTTATGACCTTGTTGCGAAAGTAACCTCTAAGGTTCTTAGGAACAATGATGATATGGAGGATGAAATGTGTAAATGATATGAGTGTTGAACGTTTAAGGACTTTGGATCAATGCTAGACTCAGGACTTGATTTTGATTTTTTGATTTGGATGATGAACTTGTAAACCCTAAGATGTTGGATGTGATCTTTAGGATAAACGTTGTTCAAGAAAGTTGTAATTTAATTAAGTGTGTGAGGAAGGATTCATCCAAACACACTTAACTAAGCAATTGACTTTGATTTGGTTTTGAGGATGATTTACCCAAGTCTAGAATGACATTTTTCAAAGCTCTAAAGTTGTTTGGTGAGATGGATTTGGATAAGTGTTTGGATGGATGAAGTGTTTGATTTGATCCTAAGAGACTTAGAGAGACTTTGTTTACTAGGCCAAGGTATTGAAGAACACACTTTTCTCTAAGAGCAATCAAAAGACCACTATGACCAAGAGATATCAAGCACATGTGTGGGGTCCAATTCATTATCTTTGCTTAATGAGTTCTTTTTACCAAAAACAACCACTTTATTATGTTTCAAAATGAGTGTCCAATGTCACAACTTCTTTTTGTCCCACAAAGTGCTATGTGGAAGTTCCAAGAAATTAGGACAAAGGTTGCCTAATGTTGACCTTTGTAAGAGCAAATTAAGATGTAAACCCAATTACTTAGAAATCTCTAAGGACATAGTCCCAAGGGTAAGCATTAGCTCTTGGATTTTGTCAAAGGTATTTTCTCTAACTAAGGGGTTTGAAATTCTGATGATGATGTTAAATGATGGTTTTCCAATGTTTTCGATAAACACACTGTGTTTTCAAACAAGCAATATGACATCCGAGCTCAATTGGTACGTTTTTCTTGGTGGGCTTGCCTCATGCCCTTCGTAGTAGAAGAGATGACTTTACATGCAACCAAGGACAAAATATAAAGGCATGTTAAGAATGAAGTCTTAACCTCTATATTTCAACCAAGATCGGACATGGCAAGTAACTTCTTGGAATCTAAGTTCCAATGCACCACTTCGATAAACTCGTTGGATGGACTGGATGGCAACTACAAACAAGGTTCTTAATGACACAACATCAGGGACATGGCACCTTGCGAGCGTCCAGCAAGCCACTAAAGGCTTTAATCAATCCTACTAGGGGCTCTTATACGTTTTACGGTAGTACCCCATTCTGAAAGACAATGTACGGCTAAGGCCTACATACCATGAGGACTTGACAGTTTAGTCTTATCCATTTATATACCGGCCCGAATAGAAAAACCGGTTGGAGTCACCTTCCGAGTTCTCCTTTTAGGATGTGTCTCTTAAAGGCAGGCCCTCTAAAGGTAAACAATAGCGAGCAAGCACATCAAGTAGTTCGATGAGCCTTCATTTAGAAACAAAGGGGAGAACACCTTGATATACCTAACTCACACTCGCAAAGTGTTTTGTTCAATTTTAAAACCCAAATTGAAAATGTGGAGGCAATCTTTTATGCAACTTAATGTCACCAAAAAGACTTATGATTCTCAAGATCCCCATGAGGCACGAGAGAAGTGCATACATCTTTTTAAGTGAATTTACTTGCAAAAAAGATTACAAAGCTATAAACACTTGTTCATTTTAAGCCTCAAAGCAATGATGAGTTTGTTTTAAGCACCAAGATGAAGTGTGAAATTTGATTTGTTCAATTTTAGTCCAAAAAACAATGTCTAATCAGTTTCTAGTGTTCAAATTTTAATCAATTTTGAAAAAAAATCAATCATTAATCCCCAAATTGATCTAATTGGTGTAAAAGAGAAAGCAAAACTTGGATGCTCTAATTGTGATAAGCATTTAAAAATGCTCTTTCAAGTTCAATTCTTAATTCTCCAACTCAAACATTAATTCTTCAAATAGTGTTTTCTATGCTTCAATTTTGTTTTCAAGTTCCATGTGCAAATCTACAAGATAAAAACATATGAGAATTAATTGTTAAAAAAATCAAAAAATAAATATTGAAAGAAGATAAATTTCAAAGATGTGATCAATTTAATAATAATGATGTCTAATTTTAGTATTGGTCAATTCAAGTTTAATGGCCACTTCAAAAGTGATTGTGATCCTTTAATCCCAATGCCCTCATTTTTCATGCAAACCCATTGCTGCCTTTAATAGAGATCAAATTCAAAATTTCAAATAGATAATGCTCTGCCATATGTCATCTTGCCTACAATGGTTAGTCATATAATGACCAAAAAATATTAGTTATTTAATGCATTTGATGTGAGAGCAACTATTTAAGGTGATTGTATATATGTAGAGAATCAATATTAAATGATTCTTTCTTCCCAGCGTGCCAGGGAAAGAAAAGGCAAACAATATCAATAAAAGATATGGCGCTAAAACACTCAGAACAGCAACCAATGCACAACAAGTTTCAGTTTCTATGCATTTAATCGAAAGACACCACTGCAAGAATAACCTAATTGTCGCTATCAAAGACAATCCACTGTGAGATCTTATGCTAGCAGAATAATTAACCGTAAAATTGACCGTAATAACTTACTTCAATGCCCAACACAAGAGACATATTATCATAGCCGTGATTACCGTGTGCAGCTATGTGGGACGCTAGTCTGAGTAATTAGCTACTGCCATAAACAAAAGACGCCTCACCCCAAAGTGAACAGTCTGCAAAATGTAATGAGGAGGAGCCTGCCATTACAGCTGCAACAACCCTGCTAGATGGATGTCAAACATAATAAAAGAATAGACAAGGTGCATGAACTGTTTCAAAGGACCACAGTTGTATTGTACGCCTGAAGGGATAGCGTGGTTGTATGTTCTCTGCAAAGAAATAAACATGTCAAGGCAGTAACTTTGTAGATAAAGCGTACCACTTACCCCTGGTTGTTGCCATTGTCAGAGATCTTAAAAGTCACAACCTGTTAATGATAAACTCTACACATCGAGTAAAGGTAACATAATGAATGCAGATCGATAGGTTAAAAAAAAAATTATTTTATTTTTTAGAGGAAATAATGACCACAGACATCTCTTGTTCAGAAACTTAGAATTACACCAAGCATGATTAGCATACAAAGCATTATGATAGGCATGACATGTTTGCAGTGCAGAATGCGTGAGCATAGACAAGGTGTGATTTGTTTGACAGAATGTTTCGAATACATGGATGTGCACAAAATCGATTTGATAAAAAGGCGACAGAAACTTTCGAGCAAATGCAATTGTTAAGTGTAAAGTTTGAAGTCCTCAATCTTTTCCATGGCCTACCTGCATACGCACTAATTGTTGGAGGCCAGAAACAGATGTGAATTATTGATAATATGCCTCACAAAGGGGGCGGCGGATGAAGCTCTTTCACTGTTCTTACATGAAGCAGAAGAGGAGGATTTGAATGCTGATGATTTAACGCTACTTGAAATGGTAGGAAGGCTTAAGAAAACAAAACTCAAAGACTCGATTGCAGAGCGTGAACCATCCAAGGAAACAGAAGAGGACATGAATGACTATGATGAAACATTGATTGACATTGCAGGTGCAGGTTCGTTTCTCGCAAAGCCATCAAAGAAAATAAGGAGATAAGGTTCTTATCCATGCTGTTATTTCCATGACGTGACATTCCCATATACTGCAGTAAATAAATCAAAGCATAATGATCACTTCAGCCGTTCATGCCAGTGGCATTTTCTGAAAATCAATGGGTTTTTTAATGCCGCAAATCTACATTTTGTGATTCTTATTGTGGAAATCTACCCAGATTAAAGACGCTTGCTTTTAATTGCTATTAATTAATGATCAACTGCCCGCGCAATAGCAATTTTGAGGATATAAAAACAACATTAAGATACATTTGGACAGACACGGACCTTAAACAACTGTTAGTCGATTATAAATGGAGGCATAATGAGCATGACAATGTAGCCTATAATGCCTTCAATGATTATCAAATCTATCGATGCCATTCTATCGATGCCCTGATATCTTGCTAATTTTTCTTTACACAGAATGAGTATGGGTACCTTCGCTAGCAGAGATTGTATCGGATCTTGGAGCAGAAAAGCCAAATCTTAGGCGATTCATTGGGCATTCCTTGCACAATTGTACCACCCACGAGGCAACCGCGTCTTTTGGTTTTCTTTCATCTCTTAACTGGTGTTCACAAATTAATGTGCAGTCTGCAATAAACACGTAGTCTACAATAAAGCTAATGAAATTTCTAATATTAATATCATATCAGGTCGAAATGTATGATAGATAAAAACCCTGTTTTGAAATCTCAACATAACAGATATAATGCATAGTCTGCCCTCCCTCTAGCACCATTTTGTGGACATCAAATCTGCAAATGGTTAACAATTTTAACATAACATCATCATGTTAGTCCCTTGCAAAACATTAGATTTGAAATCCCTATGAAATACTTGACTATGATGAAACATGCAAATTAGATAAACAAAGATAATCAAATGTAAGCATATAAAAGCATACTCAAAACTTTATTCCATAGTGGATTGGTGTCACATGTGCTAGTGACCCTTTCCCAATCCTTGATAAAAGCTTAAGATGAAAATGCTATGAAGATGGTAGAGTGATGATGAACAAAATCAGTTCTCCAATGGAGAGTGACTTTGCATGAGTGATTGTGGAGAGATTGTGAGGGGTTTGATAAGAGATGAAGCCTCTATTTTATAGATTTTCAAAATGCTAAGTGTTGAAGAGAGACCAATGTGGGACAAAGATCAAGCCAATAAGATAAGGCCACTTGTCAAGTGATGATAGGCCAATGGTTGTGCAAGATTTGGGAAGATTTCCCATGAGAGGGAGAATTTGAATTTGAATTTGTGCAATGAATGCTAAGTTTGACCTTTGGAAGGGGACATGTAAGAGACATGTAAGGCATCATAAATGCTCTATTGGGTGTACATGTCCACTTGGGGGGAGATTCAAACTTGGAGAATATTCTCCCTTTATGCCAAGTTGAAAATAAATATTTTGATAAATCAATTAAATGCAATTTCATGTGCAAGTGGCCAAATCTAGAGAATGCAAGTGGGTGAGAATAGCATTAGATCAGGATTAGATTAAATTAATGATGATTAGGCTGATTTGACCAATTTGACTTGATTTAGGGATTTAAATCAAATGAAAGGGAGATGAATGATGATCTGAGATTTAATTAAATAAATGATTGATTATTTAATCAAAGAGATGATGATAGGATCAAGTTTGATTTATTTGATTTAAACTGATGACTTTAGGAGATTGATAAATAAACTTGATTTATTTGTCGAATGGATGCATTATGTCAATTTGACGTGTCTACAATAAGATTGAGAATCATGAGGTTTTTTTGTCTATCAAGTCCTTCTTGGTGTTTAAGGAGTACTTCCTCATCACTTGGTGGTTGGTTTTGTGTTTCCTTGAATGTGAGTTCTCTTTGAGGAGTTGTAAGGTTACTCGGTTTATAACCCCATGGTTGGGTTTCCTCATTGGTGATGTTTGCTTTTGATGCACTTGAGCTACTCTTGTTGGCTTCCATCTTTTTTCTGCATGTTGAGATCTCATCGTTGTCATAAATAATTCCCAGGCCTAGTTGAATTTTTGTTATCTCTCTAACTATGGAATGGAATGATTTTTTTTGGGGGGATTTTCTATTTTAAAAGGAATGATGTATGAAGATGATCATGTAAAAAGAAACATTTTGGACAAAGGTGTTGATGGATTCTTATGGATTGTGATGCTCAAGACCCTAAAGTATGAATGATGTTTGGTGGATGTTTTGGAGATAATGCTTTTTTTAGCATTCAAAGCATAGAGAAAACTTAGACCAATATATTACTCTATTTTTCTAGCTCAGATATGTTGAAGATCTACTTGAACTAGCCTTGAGGTTGCAAGTAAATATTAATATATATTAGAATTTGAGAACTAAAGGAATAATCCACATTGGTATTTGATTTGAATCCTAAAACTAAGTTGATTATTTTTTAGGTGCAAATGGATATGGAAAGATGTAGATATGAATTGTTTTGGAGGTATAACTATTTTTGTTTTAAAAAAGATGAATGATTTGGAAAAATTTTGACTAATTTTTTTATTTGTACCAAAAAATAGGACAAAAGCAGTAATCTTTAGAATAGTAGCATTTGAAATGTAGGAAATAATGGTAAAACTTAGAGTAATAGCAGTCTCTATTTCAAGTTGTGATTGGTAACAAAGAAAACAATAGCAATAATTTTAACAAAAGTAGCATTGTTTAGGTCAATAACAATTGAAAATTTATGATAATTACAAAAAGTTTATCAAAAGCAGTCTTTGTTACAATTTCTCTTATTGGTGAAATAGTGAAGGCAATAGCAGTAGATTTATCAAAAGAAGCAATCTTTAGGTCAACAAAAACTAAAACATAGGTCAACAACGGCTAACATTTAGGACATAAGTGGAAAATTTTAGTACAAAAGTAGCATAAATGCTAATAGCTACCCTGTTTCCAGATTTTCTAGTTTTCTGTGATTGTAGTTTGTTGGATAATTTTCACAAGTTTGAATTTTTTGTTCAATCTAGTGTTTTGATGGAAAGTGATGCACACAACATATAATTTGAGATTCAATAACTTGCAAAAAAATTAGTCAACTCATCCTAAGTAGGTATGTTCTTTGATGTAGGATTACCTCATGTCCCGAAGGGATGATTTTACATGCAACTTATGGATTAAACCATAAATTAGGCTTGGTAAGTAACTACTCAGAAGCAAAGTTTTGATGCACCACTTTCAAAGAATGTTTCAGAAAATAAGGTATTTAGTGACAACCATGAACATCAAGATGTCTAGATCAAACATAAGCCACTTAATACTTTAGTTTTTCTTACCTGGCCCATATGTCCTAATGAGAATGAGGCAAGGTATGCTATTCCTACCAAAGATTGATGCTACTTTCATTTACAATTTTGTAACCTTTATATAGCTCTCCGATAAATGTACTCATTTTAAGAGTCGCTTATATGAGTTCTCTATTGCATAATGTGTTTCATTAGTAGGCCCTTATCATAACAAAAAAAAAGTGACCACACAAAAAAATGAAAACTTTCCCAAAGTGTTTCTCATCACCCAGGATCGTCAAAAGATGTAGAGGAAGGGGATATGCACTTGGCTCGCCAATCATAGTGAACATGGTATACAATTAATTGCAGTTTCTTTTGAAGTCCCAAAATATGAAGTGCAAAGATATCAATTCAATTTTTTTAAGTGCACCAAATTCAAAGCATTTGAGACTTTAGGAAAAATATAGCAATGTGCAAATAAAAATGGATTTGTTCAATTTTAAGCACCAAAGTTTGAGTGTTTCTAATATCTTTCTCCATATTATTATGGTCAACAAAATAAAATGCATTCAATTGTAAAAAAATAAAGGCATTCATTCGTCAAAAAAATAAAAGGCATTGGTCAAAACAAAAACATTCCATTTTCAAAAGCAGCAAACTTGAAATGTGAAAATTTCCTTGTTTATTTTGTAGAAACACCAAATGAAATCTGTGAGTTTCCTTGTTTAATTTTTTAAGCACTAAAATGAAATATGAATGTTTTGGGTTTAGTTCTTAAGAACCAAAGCGAAATATGAGGATTGTGGGTTCATTTTTAAACACCAATGGAAATATGACCTAACTAAGAAAGCTTCTAAAACTAAAATGACCTTGGACCATTTACCAACCCTGCAATGAAACCATTAGTTGTTCTCATGAAAGAACATGCTATGCTCTTGCAAGGGTTGGAAAAATCAATGTTAAAAACTTCCCAAAACACCAAACAGTCAAACAATAGCATTAGGTAAATTGAAGAAAAAAAAAATCTTGCATATTTAAAATAGAAAGAAGCAAAGCGATAGTGGTGGACTTTATTACAAGTATGAAGGTGTTTTCATTGATGTCAGTTGGTTGTCGTTGTGATTGATGCCATGGAAGATGGTTTTTGGTTGTACATGTCGAGGATGTTGAGAAAATTGTAATAAAGAAGGTTGACAAGTATTTAATGGATGCTCTAAGATATGCTCTGGGATGTGCTTCTATGCTTGTGTGGTACAAACATATTGTTCATGGTTGTTAGTAGTTTTTGTATCCAGAATTTGGGCTTTTGGATTGTTGTACACAATGTGAGATATTTTCACTAGTATGTCTAGTTGTGGTCTGGGAGAAATGTAGTTGCTCCATATTTCTTTGAATTTTGGTTTCAGGACTTTTGATTATGAAAATAAGATGATAAGATTATGTTCAAGTGAAGTTTTTATCTAGAGAGATTGGATCATGTTAAGGATGCATGTGCTTAATTGTTTTATGTGTTTTACACTTGTGTTGGCCGACCTTGTGTTAAACACTACTTACAAAGTTCATGTAAGTGTGGAAAAGCATATTGGGACTTATTTAGGTCCTCATTAAGTATATTTTTGGGTCTCCCTCATTCTAATTCCTCCGTAGAATATTTTGGCATTGGCCTAATTTGAATTTATAAATAGAAATGGTGTGTGGTTGACCTTGGATGAGTTTCAACATTGAAGACAATATAAATATAAGTTGACATGTTTGTGAGGGATAAGATAGATGAAAAGATAGATGCAATATAGATGAAAAATAGTGTGTGTGATGCGAGTTTGAGTAGATTAGTGTGAAATTCAAGTTTTAAGTTCCCAGAGGCAATGAGTTGAAGGTGTACTCTATCATTCAAGCAGGTTTGCAGGTGTGTGAGCGAATTATGGTGGAAATCTCTATACCATTGAGATATTTTTCTCTCTATGACAATCCTCTTCTATATTCTTTGTAATTATATGGAAGTGATTGCTCCAAGTAGTGAGCCCTCACTAGCTAGTAAATCCTATTCTAGACAAGTAAGTCCTATCTTAGTAGTGAGCCATTTCGGCAGTGAGCCTTTGTATTTGATTTTAGAATTATTTATATTGTGAGCTAATCCTCACCATGGTTTTTCAATCATTGGGTTTTCCATGTAAATATGGTGTTATTGTGTGTATGATTTTACTTCTTTTAGTTTCTACTTCAACACTTAATGATTAATCGCATTGGTAGAGTAAAGGATTTGTAAATGGTTATTGATCTAACTTCTGGTGAAGTTTTAAAGGTTAAAATTGCTCCAAATAATTCACCTCCCCTTAGTTTTCTTGTTCAACAAACTTCCTATCTGAAGTAATAGCAGTCAAGTTAGTCAAAAGTGGTCCAAAAAAGTGTAACTATGGACTTGTTCCAAACAATAGTGTTTAAAATTTCAACATCAGTCTTGTTTAGTGTAGTAGCAGTTGGGAAAAGTGCAACCATGGTAGGAATGTGGAAAAAACTACATGAAAATCCTATAGATTTCACATAAAAAATTATCAAAAACATTTTAGAAAAGAGCATCATCATTTTGGATCTTGCGATTGCTCAAATAAACTCACTAAAATGTTAATGTTAAGGACCTAGCTCCCACCAGGCATGCCAAATGTCATAAGAGGGAATAAAGCAATAGGAAAACAAGCAATGAATTAAAAAATAATAATTAAAAAAAAGATTAGATTCCAACCATACTCAAGAAATGAAGCTCTAAACTAATAAAATCAAACAATGTAATCCTAAGATAACATAAATTGAATTCAAAATTTTAAAGACATATACCATCCTATGCTGGAGTTGTGTTTGTATTGATGTTTGGATATCAGATTTCTCTATTGAATACAAAGCCTCAATTATTTTTTTGCAAAAGCTTAGATTCGTGTTGATAATGGTGAACTAGAATGTGAGGATAGTAATTCTTAAGTGTGCTTAGAAATTAGTTTTGCAACACTTTGCTATGTAAATTCTAGATTATTTGTAAGAAGGTAGAATATCATTTTATAGATTTCTTGTTTCGAGATGAATGATCTAGATTTTATAGTAAAAGATTCTAATAAACTGTTGAGAACTGTTGAGAGGAAATAGATTGGAAAAAATAGTTGGTTTAGATTGGAAGATTGGGGGAATTGAAAAATTAGGTTGAGTGGTTACTGGGATTGAGGAAATACATTGAGTGGTTAGTGGGATTGAAGAATAGATGAGTTAGTCAACTATTTAGAGTGAGAAATCAATGGTTATTATTTTCTCAATCACAAAAGGGGTAAAGATAATTAATTAATTGAAAAATTACTTAATATTTAGGGATGAACGTGCAAGTCATGTTTGTATTTAACAAATAAAGTTATATTAGTTTTTTTGACTTTTTTGAATGATGTTGAATAATTAATTTAATTATTCAAGTTTAGAAAGGAGAAAGTGATTTAATTAAAATATTAAGTGATAACAATTTAATTGATTTAGGAGAATAGGGTATATCAGTTACATAATTAAATAACTTGTGTTAATTTAATTAATCATGAGGAATAAAGGTTAGATTAATGATGAAATAGTGAATTATTTAAATAATTTAAGATTATTCAATTTATAGAAGAAAATAGGGCTTTTGATGTAAATAATGTGAAATATAGTGGTATTAATGATAATGATGTCAATGATGAAAAAATACCATTCAGGATGTGTGATATGTGTTAAGTCATTTTTACATGTCTACAAAATTTAACATGAATTCCCCTTAGTATAGTCTAAGGGGCTATATATTTGTCTAAAAAACTGCTTTTATTATAGTGTATAGGGTCATAGAGAATAAACTTAACATCTATATATGACATACCCCTTTCCACACTAGGTTAAAGCACATTTGTTTGAGTCTCATTCTCCACTAATTGGTGAAACTAAGAGTATAGTGTTGTTTGTAGGTCAAGAATTAACATACATTCATGATATTGGTAAGGTTATACATGTGATAGCATATATTTTTTGTTGAAAGGGTGTACCTTATTATGGTTAGGGTTTTTCATAAATGGGAATATAGATAGGTAGATAGATTGTTTATGTAATCTTATGAGAGAGTTAAACGAATGCATTTGATTAATACTTTATTCAAAGTATGTCTAAGCATTGATTGAGACAATCATTTAAGGTATCAAGAAATGATTTTATCTTTTTAAAGAGGATTGAAAAGTCTAGTTGGTCATGTTGGTCCTATTTGACAATCAAAGCCACAAGGGACTATTGTTTATTAAAAATTTAAAGGATGTATGGAAACATGATTATCAAAAAATAGTTTTAACTCAATGATAGAATGGTGCAATATAAGATAGTATTAAACCCTATGAAAGCTTATACACAATGCTTTCTCCACCACCCTAGTAAAAGATGACATAACTATGCTTGTACTATCATTAACATGTACAAGGAAGAGCCTAGAGTTTGAACTAGCAGCAAGAGGTTGAATGCTCAAAATCAATGAACTAGTTATCTATTTATTATAGACTAAGTCTATCTTATGGTCATGTATGGAGCAATTATGAATCTAGTGTAAGGGTTCAACATTTTTTGCATTATATCTCACAAGCCATAGAATTTTAAATGTGAGACACAACTTTCATTGGTAATCATTTTATTAAATAATTTTGATTACATCTCATGTTAAGCTTAGTATATGTCCCTAAGTCATTTTAGTGAAGTGGGGAGAAAATTGGATTGTTGATCAAATAATGGGTATGCTACAAGTTATAAAAGATATTAAATGTTATGTTTATTTTCTTCCTTATATATAAAGTTCAATGATGAACTTGAAATTTTTCCATGCCAGGCTTTCTATTTTATCTTGTCATTTATTAGCAAATATATTAGGTAGATAGTCTTAAGGATGCAAGGGACAATGAGAACTAAAAGATGTGAATGGTTTAATAGAGGGTCTAATTGGGAAAGGTGACATGAGTCTTCTCCTTAGTTAAGGGGACATGAGACTTTTAAAAGATAAATGAGAATTGATAAAGAAGGTCATATTAAGAACTTGTTCGTTAGTTGGAACTTAAAGGAAAAAAGTATCAATGTGATAAGAATTGCATATATAATAAAATAGAAGTAAAAGATAGTTGTTAATGTTCAACAAGCCTTTTACATTAAATAAGGGGAAGCGATTATGAAGCATGTGATTTATGTGTAATGAGGAGAAATACAAATTTCAAAATGAATGCCCATCAAATGACATGAGGTCAATCACGTAAATAAAAAATAAATATAAATATTTCATTTGATAATAAATCTAAAATTTATTGAAAGTTTTGACTCCCTTCTCTAATTATTTTTACCATACCTTTTAACAATTGAAATACTTTCTTAATCATAAAATTAATCTGTTTATATGCTCTAAATATTTTATTTAATGCACTTTCACATAAATAAATAAATAAATTAATAATCATCTTTCCTGAAATAAATTTATTTTAATTTTACATTTTTATAAATAAAAAAAGTTGAAAAAATCTTTTAACTTTAGAAACATTACCATATATCAAAATCTATCAATTAGTTGTAGTCCATTTAATTATGCAAAGTGAAAGTCTATAATAAAAACTCAAATACAAGACTATAGTTAGTCCTCATGGGACTAATAGAAAAGGAGTCACCATAGAGAAATGCTGATCTTGAAAGCACACTGTTATTCTTTTCAGATTTTTTATCGAACAAAACAAAACAAAAACTAGTAGAAATAAAATAGAAGTATTTAAAAGGGGATTGATTGAGGGAACCAATCTCCTTTAGTAAGCAGCAAAAATACATTATTGGAGAAAGACCAAAACGAAACCTTCCTAAAGCTTAAAACCTGGACAAGAAATAAATTTCTTCTCATTTTCTCCAGCAATTATGAAATGGTGGGCTTCAGCAATATCAACTTTATAGACGTTGATATCGCTGCCCCAAAAGAGGTTGATGGCGTCCTCAACTCCAAATAAATGCATGTTGTTTATAATTCCCTTATCAACAGATTGAACCAAACCAATATCACCTTCATTTAGGAACTTCCAGCAGCCAATATAAGTCTGAAAATTATGCACGCTCATTGTATACCTGACCTTGACAAGATTAAACAGAATATCCAGCAGCCTTAGCTCAAATTCTACAAAATTGTTTTTTCGCTGTAATATGGTTAAATGCACCCTGAAAGAACTTGCCTGTAACTCAAAATGATCTCTGCTTATATCAATCTAATCAAATATTATCTTACTTATCCATTTAACTGGAAAAATTTAAGATAGTGTTGTCAGTTGTATAGAATGATTCAGTCTTCTTGATCTTAACCTTAAAATCACCGATTGAGCAGGGCAAATATTTGTTGTCAAAGTTGCCCAGCAAGTAAAATAACATAAACCTAAAATTTGTACTAAGAGTAGACAGTAATAACTGTACACACCTCACAATGATCAGAAATGCCTTATCTACTAGTGGCACCCAAATGTTGTAAGTAAAGTCCAAAATGATTAATACTAATGTCAATACTGTTGACAGATCTTCATCACCTTTAGCAGTCAAATACAAGGGAACGCCACTTAACACTTTTGATAGCCAGTAAGTGTCCTCAATAAGTGACATGTATTCTATCAAACAGAACCTAAATCTTTTCCTGAAGGACAATCTAAACCTTTTACTTGGCAAACACAATCTTATAGCTTCATCAGCTGAGCTCAAATTCCACACACCCATGAAACCATTTACAACTTTATACTCTTTAACAATAGGCACAGAATTAAGCTCAGCAGCAATCAACAATCTTACCTGGCTAGCCTTTTGACTGTCACATATGTAATGAGATTTCTTATAATGGAAGACAATAACTGATGACTCACCTAAGGGATTCTCATCAATCTTGATTTTTTTTTCTGCCAAGAACTCGTTGGCATCAGCTGTGTCATTGTAATCTGTTGATAACAACACAAAATAATCATTGGGAAACTTTTTCTTTTAGAAAATCTTATGGAAACCTGTGCTTAACAAAGCCCATGGTAATCTCATAGTGGCAGTTGGTCTTAATGGCCTGCCATACAAAAATTCCCAGCTGCAGCCATAGAAAGCCCCTCGAACTCAGAAGCCCAAAGAAGGTGGTCATTATTTTGTACTGTACACCTAAGGATATAGAGAGTTCTCTATATATAAAGAGAAACAAGAAATTCTTATTGTTTCAGCTCTTTAATGTGAAAGCATGAAATAACACTACTATGGCAGAAAGTTAATGTGAAACCAAGTTTTCCCTGTTTTTAATAATCTTATTACAGTAATAGGTAAACGAAATTGTTAGAAGATCAATGGTTTAATAGAAATTTGAATAAAGTATTTTTAATAAGTTTTTTTTTTTTTTATGATTATTTATATTTGATTTGATTATTGATGCAATTATATTACAGCTTTTTAATTCAAAGTCAAAGTCAAGTCAAAGAGTCTATTGACTTAGTCAATAGATAATTTTACACTTCATTTTTGCGATATCATGCATTAACACTGCAATCCATATTTGTGTTCTATGTACTAATAATAAAAGAGATTTGTTAGAAGGACATTGGCTCAATAGAAATTTCAACAAAGTATTTGTATCTTTAAAGATAAGTCTAGTTTTTTTAGGATAATTGTTTGCAACTGATTTGATCATTGATAGCTTATTTGACCATTGATGCAATAATATCACTGCTTTACTTGATTCTATGTCAAACAGTCAATTAATCAATCAACAATTTCACACTTCATTTACACCTTCCTTTTCCAACTTTATTAAAGTTACATGTGTCAGCACTGTCACCTATACTTTTGTAATAGGTATACCAACTTATCAGATGATAGCTAGTTCATATAACTTTAAAAGGAAAGTCTACTTTCTTAACATAATTATTTGCAGTTGATGATTGAAACAATAATACAAGTAGTTTATTAGGTTTGAAATAAAACAGTGGATTAACAATTTTATACTTCATTTTACATTGTTTATCTTTCTAATATCATTAATGTAACATACATCAACACTTTACTCATATTTTTCTTTCACAATACCACAATTTTACTTAATTCAACATCAAACAGGCAATAACAATCTTACATTTGCACATAAGCACTCCTTCAGAACTGAAAGGAAGATAGATTCATATGAGTCTAACAGCGATATGTTTCAGCAGGTGCAATACTCCCCATATTGATGAACTGTCCTAAGTTTCGTCCATGTGAGTGAGTCGTATTAGACGGATCATGTGAACCAGAATAGGAAACTATGGATTCACATCAGCCATAGTAGGGAGGGGGGATTCATGTGAGCAAAAGGGTTGGAGTGAATCGTAATAGACGGATTCACATGCCGTGTAGACTGGGTTCATCAGGCTATAGGTAGAACCCGAGGGCGATGAGCTTTTCGGTTAGATGACTTGGACCCGGACATGGCTCTCACAAATGGTTCAGTGCCTACTCTATCCTGTCCCTTCATCCGGACCTTGTTGATTCTAGGAGTCTCTTATGTCTTATCCCTCTCCCCAGGGCCCATAGATAGGGATCTCCTATATCAGAAAGTAATTTGTACTAGATTTATTACTAAATTAAAAATCAAAATATAATATATTTTTATTTTCAATTAATTAATAAATATGATAAAAAATGCATCTTGATAGACGCAATTAAGTGGGAATGTTTCCTATGTCTATAATTCTAGAAGGAACAAAAGAAAAATTCTTTGTCAATATCACTAATGTGAATACAAAATATTAATGTAGCTTCTGTAACCAATCGCCCTTACTTCTGTCATTCGACGTTTTTTTCAAATGTTCAGGAAAAGTCTGGAGCAAGCTGCATGAAAATAATTTTTTATTTTATTGAAGTTTTAATTTTTTAATTTTTGTTTGTGAATATTAAATATATTTATTTAATGAGTTATTTTATTTCAGTTTAGAATTCTTAGTAGAGCTATTTTAAATACATCTATCTAAGAAACACTGACATATATTAAGTTTGAGTTATTTTTATTTTACTTCAAGGTGATTTTATTTACTACATATATAGAAACAACTATTTTATTTTATCTACAATATTTACTTGATTTAAAGAACTTGTAGCATGGCTAAAAATTGATGATTTCAACTTGATAGTCAAACAAACAATATGAAATGATGAATTAGACTTAATGATGTAGATGTCAACATTTTTAATTTAACCAAGCTAAGATGATAGAGAGACCTCACATACAACTTGACTTATCAACATGACATACAATGATTTAACTTGATGACACATGTTGATTAATGAATGTTTAAAGTTTAGAATTTGTCATTGTAAAAAATATGGACAATAGCTAGCTCTAATTGGGGACAAGGACCTTGCACATGTTGTAGGAACCTATAATTTTGAGCAAAGATTAGTGTTTTATCCTTTGGGCCAAAAATTCAAAATTTAACATAGCACATCAGGGAATTCAAGGAACTTTGATGGAAACTAAAAATAGAAGACACAATAAAAAAGATGCATCAATACTAAGATATACATGATAAAATTTACTCTTATATACAATGTAGGGTGCAACCTACCTTAAATATGTTGTGAAGATCATGTGAACCCATTGAAATATTTTGAGAAATAATTACTTGTGTTGAATAATGAATGGTATCCATTGAGTGCCTAGAAACCTAGTTGTCCTTTTGCATTAATGATGAAAAATCTATTAATATTAAAATGCATGGATTTCCTAAATAATGCAACATATTTGAAAAAATGCTCCTTTTCATAAGCTTCAAAAGGATCTTGAATCACTTCAACATCATTCTACATATCATGGATCGTCTCTTCATGTATTGTGTCAAATATTTCAATTTTAAGATTGTGAATGTACTTTTAATCAATTGAATCTTGAATGTGTTTACTATCCTAACTATGAGGGAGTTGAATGGATACATTGTTGTCAAAATTAATGTGGTAGTAACTACCTTGATCATGAATTATGGGAATTATTTTATTCAAATCCATAGGTTTACTTATATTTGTATTGGTGGTTTGTAAGGTGCTCTATACAAGCTTCCTAGGTTTCTGAAGGAAAATATTTTCCTCATAGAAGTATGTAGATAGATAGTGGAAGTTAACAAGAAATGTAAGGAGGAGAAAATAGTTGGTATTCCATTCTCAATTTATATCAACTACTACTATGAAAATCTTCTTTTGATATAGAATATGTCAAAAGAGCTCCTGCCAAGTTGACATTACATTTTTATGATAAATATTTTTTATTAAAAAATAAAGATTTTGTGATTTACAATCTCAAATTTTGCTCACAATACCATCACATTCCATATATAAAAGAGTATTAGGAAGATTGTGAGAATTATTTTGAAGTCAGAAGGAGAGATTACATGAGAATGAGTTTGGATCAATTAAAGATATATAATTCAAAATGGGCAACCGAAGGAATTAAGATGATGATAGTGGTCCAATTAATCATTTTATTAAAAATCAATCAAATAAAGTCCTAACCTTTAAAATTTACTCCTCTCAACACTAGAACAAGAGATGTAGTTTTTAAATTAGTTTTGTGTTCTAAATTACAAAGAAATATGGAGATCATTGAACTTTCTATCTTCTATGCTCTCTTATGGTTTCCTATTAACTTGTGATTAAAAAATTTCATATTTTGTGTACATTTGGTTGTATCAAATCAAATTAGGTTATTTTTAGTATGTTATTCAAGGAATTAGAAGAATATTTATGTAGTGTGTGCCATTATATTCTATAGTTATTATATTTTTCTTCTATGTTCAATTTATAATCGACTCCTCAAATCTTCTTGTGTGTGTTGAAAGGATAAATTAGTGAACCTTCCATCTATAATTAACATTGTGCTACCATCAATATTGTGCACATAAACAAATGACTTTATGTCTATGTTAATTATAATATGTTATCTCATTTTCCCTTTTCCCATGTCCTATCCAAGGAACCTTGCATAGTGTCTTGTATAAGCTTGTTTAGGTTTTCCCAATTTTTCCTTTCATTTTCTTATTTTCCTTTTTATTTCATACTTAGGTTAAAAAAACACAAAAATCTAAAAATACCAATCATAAAAGGGAGCTAGCCTTCTTAACCATAGAATAAAATCACCAATCTAATGATAATTTATCTAACTATCATAAATGTTTTCCATTTCCCATTAGGCAATTCATGTTTTTAGAAAAAAATTATAGCAAAAATTATAGTTAATAACAAAGTTAAAAAAATAAATGTAATTCTAAACACATAAGAGGGAGATCTACAAATTTCAAGGATGACTAATTTCCTTCCATATTTTTCTTGTTCATCAAGTAGCAAGTTATGCTAACTTCTAATTTATGGGTTATTCTAGATCTTGTAAATGGAGA
This sequence comes from Sequoia sempervirens, assembly GCA_007258455.2. Lineage (NCBI taxonomy): Eukaryota > Viridiplantae > Streptophyta > Pinopsida > Cupressales > Cupressaceae > Sequoia > Sequoia sempervirens. The sequence continues at coordinate 21,369 of VDFB02100694.1, read as the reverse complement.
AATTGGGAAATTCATATCTATCTTCTTTAAAGTGATATTAAACTACTCAAACTACCCTTCTTTATTGTTTCTAAGTTTTTCCATTATGTTTCCCCCCTTCAGATTTATATGAATTACATCTTGTGTTGATTATTCTAATTAATTATGGTAGTCATCACTAACTCCCACAAAAGATTATGTGATATTTTTTTATTTATAAATCTTAATATTTATGTTATATTAGAAATATTGTTAATGTACATTAGAGGTATTAATTATCAATGTTTCATGTTCATTGTAATCTCTCAATTATTGTTCCTTGTAGATCTATATATTTCCCATACCTTTTGCAATTTCAAAATTACGTACCCTTGCAATTTCACATTGCATTGTGTCCTCACTTTAGCATCCTAATATAGAGTATATTAGATATAAAATTTTAGCACTTTAGTTTTGCATTTCTTGCAAATTTGTGATGATATAGGTTTTATGGGTTTGAATTTCACATATGAAAGTGCAAAACATGGATGTTTGTATGAGATGTTAGCATCTCATAAAAATTCATGAATCCAATGGTTGTTTGAGCACTTCTTTCCCTTGTTCTCATTGATATTTGGGAAACTAATGACACTGCATGTGAATCTACACCACTTATTGAATTTTGTTAGAGTAAATAGCATAATTACACTTAAGTTTACCTAGGATTACATTATAGTTTAGTAGTGCATTTAATTAATTGGGTGGTTTTGTCTCATGTGAGTAGTTTTTACACCTGTTACTTGTTTTTATTGCCTTTAAAAGGATGGACTATTGTGTAATTTATCATCTCATTCTCAATACATTTTCTCTTTGGTGAAATATCTTCTCTCTTGCTTGTGAAGGTTTATTTTTGTTGTTCGTTCTTCCTGGGTGTGCTGCTCTCTCATGGTATCAAAGCCACCCAACTACAAATCCTTCCTAAGGGCTTTCGTTAGAGATTTTGAGATCGATAGGAGATCATTCGACATTTGAAATTTTTTTAAATTTTCAAAATTGCCTCATTCTATTTTGTCTATGCATTTGAAGGAACAATTTTCTTCCTTGAGAGGCACAAATCCTTTGGCTACGAAGGGGCGTGTCTGCTCTATGTTTCCATCGATGTGAAAAGGCATTTTATCTTCCTGCTAGAAGTGTTAGGGTTAGAAATAAGATATCTAATAGTTAAATGCAAATTTGATCAATAAAGTAAAGAAATAAAACACACAAAAAATTTATAGTAGAAACAAGTCAACACAAATAATTTAACATGGTTCACCCAATCTAGGCTACATCCACAAAACTACAACCATCCAATGATTCTATTATCTAGTGTAAAACATATTACAATCTCACTAATAATGCCACACTGTAACCCGCATCTCAACCACTTATAACAAGCTTTTCAGAAGCTTCCAAAATTAGGGTTTTACAAAGTTGGGTTTTTTTCTTTTTTTTTGGTGATTTTTCCTTTCTTCAGTGATGACGCAAAAAAAATGAGAAATTTTTTTCTTGAGGCCTACCGCCCCTGAACCCCTACCTAGGGACCAACCTAGCCCTAGACCCTAGCAAGAATACATGAAGAGTGTACAATATAGCATGATCAATTGCCACATACCAACAATCTCCCACTTGGAGACTGATCCTGGATGACACTGTTGCACTTACAACTCCCACTAGAAATAAGCACCTTGGACCCTATTGCACTGTTATACTTGAATTCAACCTTGAAGGCCAACCGAAGCTGAAGAGGATCTCAGCTTCTCCCTTTTCACCACCTTCGTAAACATATATGTTTTTGAAAAGGAAAAAACAAGTTTTACAAGGACCTAAAACCGCAAAGTATAAACAACAAAAGATAACAAAATAAGTCCAAACAAGCGGACGACTGTCCCAAAAAGGAAATGACAGCACCAAGAGACAACAAGGTCCAAAAAAAGGACCTTCCAAAAAGCCAGAAGCAAACACCACCGCACTACTCCAAGGTGTTCAACAACTCCTCAGCCTCCTTTTCAACATCCTTCATATCCTGTAACCCCTGCTTGAGGATTTGAGCTGTATGTGACAAAATCAGGGTATTCCTCTTAGTGTTAGCCCGTGTACGAGTCGAAATCACTTCACCAGCAGATCTGCCGCATCCTCTGTCCACATCCAAATCCACGACTAGTGAACCCTTTTGATTTTTTTTGAGCTTTTCCACCATAGCATTAATGATAATGGTGTTATGCCTGGCAATTTCATGATTGTTCGCCACAGTGGCCCTAATATTTTGGCCTATCTTGGACATATTGCACTCGATACTAGTCAATCTTTCCTCCTGTGAATGTTGTCTTTTTCTTGGTAAGGGGGTTTCCTGTCCTTCATTCTCTTTACAACTCCATCTAATCTTCTGCTCCAAATCCATGACCCTGTTGCTTAGATCTATATTACGGTCTTTCAAATCATAGACTTGCTTAGATCTTATTCGTAAATATATATGTTGGATTGGAATCTATATGTATCTTTTCTAGCTTTACCTATCCATCCTCCAACACTGATCGAATGAAATGATATCTCAACTGTATGTGTTTGGTTTTAGATTCCAAGGAAAAATTCTTTGCAGGATGTATAACACTTTGGCTGTCTATAAACAAGTAATTTTTAGCTTATTGTTTTCCCAACTCTTCCATGAAAAGTTACAGCCATATCATCTCCTTTTTTTCTTTTGTTGTAGCAACATAATCTACCTCTGTGGTGGATAAATCAACCACCTTTTGAAAATTGAGAAATTTAACTCACTGCTATCCCACCAACTATAAATACATAACCTGTGGTACTCCGCCTAGTATCTGCATCCAATGCCAAATCTGAGTCAACATAGCCTTTTAAATTAGTATTAGAGTCCCCAAAACATAAACATTTATTGGATTTACCTCTCAAATACTCGAGAATCCATTTTATCACATTCCAATGCTCAACACCAGGATTACTTATATACCTACTAACAACTCCTACAACATGTGCAATATCTAATCTTGTGCATACCATGGTGTACATTAAACTACCTATAGCTAAAGAATATGGTACCTTGGGCATTTTTTCTTCCTCCTCTTGTGTCTTTGGACACATATCCTTAGTCAATTTAACATGACTGGGCAAAGGTGTGCTAGCAACTTTTGCATTCTCCATATGAAATCTCTACAACACCTTTTCAACATAATCAACCTGAGATAAAAACAATTTTTTATTTTTCCTCTCTCTTGTAATCTTCATACTAAGGATTTACTTTCCTGCCCTCAAATCCTTCATAGAAAATGAATTTGCTAACTGTTGTTTTAACTCCCTTATGTGATCCATGTTAGACCCCGCTACAAGCATATCATCAACATATAAACATAAGATAATGTAGCTACAATCATCTAACCTCTTAAAATAAATGCAATGGTTTGAATTACATCGACTGCATCCATGCTCAACCATAAAGCTATCAAATTTAATATACCATTCTCGAGGTGCTTGCTTCAAGCCATATAAAATTTTCTTTAATCTACACACCAATTTCTCTTGACCTTTGACCTCAAATCCTTGTGGCTATTCCATGTATATTTCCACTTCCAAATCACCATGGAGAAAGGTTGTTGTAACATCAAGTTGTTCTAAATTCAAATCTTCAATAGTCACAATACTTAAAACAATACAAATAGAAGTCATTTTAACAACTATAGAAAAGTTTCATCAAAATAAATACCCTTTTTTCTGTGCAAATACCTTTACAACTAATCTGGCTGTAAATCTTTTCTTACCTCCATCCTCCTCTTTTAGCCTATAAACCCATTTGTTTGGTAAAGCATTTTTACCTACAGGTAACTTGCATAATTCCCAAGTCTGATTTTTCAGCAAGGAGTCCATTTCTTATTCCATTCCATGCTCCACTGAACCTTGGTATCCACCTGTATAGCTTCATCATAACATTTTGGTTCACCAACATCAATTAATAAAATAGAATACAAAGAGGGAGAAAATCTTTCTGGAGGTCTACTTATCCTTGAAGATCATCTAACATTCACTCGAGTTAGGTTGGGTTATATTGTCTCATTTTCAAAAAGGGGCTGTTGAAAAGGTTGCATTGTTTCAATTTTAGGTAAGGCACTATTAAGAAAAGTCTATATTGTTTGTTAGAAGTAATATTGTTTCATTTATTGTTGGAATTTTTATGGCTATCATTTTGCATGGGTTTTGTGGCTATGGTTTTATAAGGGTTTCGTGTATTGTTGATTGTTATTCTCTACCATATGCTATATTGTTTCATTTTCCATAAGGTTGTTGCTAGAATGCTATATTGTTCCATTTTTGATAAGGTGTTTTTGAGCAAAGACTATATTTCTGCATCGGTTTGTTACTGCACGCATTTGTTTTGTGTTTTGTGGGTTTGTCCATGTGGTTCACTGTTGAAATGAATATTGTTTGATTTATGCCTTATGTTTTGTCCCTCTAGTTGCAACACAATAAAATAGTTAACCTTATATAGTTTATGTTGCTTTCCACAAAGCATTACTTGATGTGTTTTTTTTTAATTTTCCTGTGTGTAGGTATGTATGAATGTGAAATTACATGCACACAACATCCATATATACTAACCTTTACTAACAAAAGAAGTCACAACAACAAACACATACATTTAATTGGATATTTATTAAGATAATCAACACCAACTTTTAATGCTTAACAAAAATGATACACTTCTTTTCTTTTGTACTCTTTACATATGTTTCTTAATGTTTGTGTGGTCTGGTTATATAGATATGTCACCCTATTTAACATATGTATCAGCATTTACAGCTGTTAAATTTCCTTGCAACCATCAAGACCACACAAAAAGCATAAAATAAACAATATTAGTTTGAACAATTCCTTATCAAACTATTGTAATCTGAATTGAATATGAAACAATATAGCCAAACCTATAGAACAACACCTTAAATGAGACAATAATGATTTCAATAGCAACCCAGGGAAATTTTTTTTTCAATAGGACCTTATTAGAAAAAAACAATATAGCCATAGGGCAATGCCCTATCAAAAATTGCACAATAATTCACTATGTTTCCCAAAGCTTTAAAAGGAAGCTATTACTTACAACCATCACCACTACATGAAAATTATACAACAATTAATGTTGATTCCATTTCACTAGCCTTCTCTAAAACAATCCACCATCTTTTTCCTGACCATGCTAAACAAAAGCCATAAATGAAATAATATAGCCTAAGGTAGACAACAACATTAACTATTTTATTGCATTGTAACCATCACCACAAAATGAAAGCCATAAATGAAACAATATTGGTATCAATAGTCACTGAGATGGGGAAATCCGCAAAACACTAAAAATCATAGTAACAAACACATGGAAAACCATTTCCGTAAAATCTGAACGATAAATCAAACAATATTGGTTTGAACAAACTATATAGTCCTTTTTCAACAGAATCTTATCAAAAGGAAAATAATATACCCTAAGCCAGACAACAAAAATTAGTGAAGCCTTATAGAAAACAACACAACCTATATAACATTAACTATTTCATTGCGTTGCAACCATCGCCACAAAAATATTGCTTTCAACAATGACCCAGATGAAAATCCTGAGAAAACAAAAAAAGCTCGCAGTGACAAATAGATTCAAAACATTCACCACAAAATGAAAACCATAAATGAATCAATATTGGTTTCAACAACAACCCAGATGGAAAAACTCACAAAAAACATGCGATTTTAACTATTTTGCAACCATTGACATGAAACAGAAGCCATAAATGAAACAATATAGCCTAAGCTAGAGAGTTGCAACCATACCCACATAACGAAAGCTATAAATCAAACAATATTGGTATCAACAGTCACCCACATGCCAAAACCCACAAAACACAAAAAATCACAGTAACAAACCCATGCAAAACCATCGCCGCAAAATTCGATCCATAAATCAAATAATTTTCATTTCAACAAACTATATAGTATTTTTCCAATAGAGCCTTATCCAAAATGAAACAAAATAGCCTAAGCTAGAGAACAAAAATCAACACAATGGAATAATATTGGTTTCAAGAGTGATCCAGATGAAAAATCCCACAAAAAAAAACATGAATTCACAGTAACAAACCAACACACAAACAAACAATATTACCTTCCACCCACCAGGACTACACAGATAAACAATATTGGTTACAACAATGACCCAGATGGAAAAACCCACAATAAACACATGAATTAACAATAACAAACCAACATAAAAAAAAAACAATATTGCCTTCCACCCATGGTGACTACATGGAAACCATAAACGAAACAATTTAGACTAAGCTACAGAACAACAATCAACAATGCCCTTTGGAAAATAACATAAACTGTTTTAGAAATACTCGAGAAATGTTTTCTTCAATATGCACCTCTTCCCGCTTCCTTCAAATACACCTCTTCTTGCTTTCTTTCTCTACACTCCCTTCTTTCTCCACCACCTGCAAAAAATGGGCACAAAATTATCACAATCGACACTTTTATATTGTTTTTGCAACCATCGCCCCATGGAAAAAACATAAAATAATGTCCAACCACCTTCACAGAAATTCCACAGCCGATCATCACACTTGCACCTTCACAGAAGCTTGCCCTCCTTACTCACAGCTATCTTGAACAACAAGGTAAACCTAGAGAATGACACCCAACAATTCCTTATCGAAAATTGTGTAGACATTTTCTATGTTTTTTGAGGATTTTAAAGGAAAGTGTTACTTACAACCATCACCACTACATAGAAACCATACAACAATTAATGTTGATGCCATTTCGTTGGCCTTCTCTATTATCGCACCAAATTCTTTTTATTTAAAAATAAAAAAATAATTTGTCACCTTTTCCCCGATGCTGGAAAGCTCAAAAACTGAAACTTAGGCTGAGGAAAATTCTGACCAAAGTTCACAAAAATAGCCTATTAGCCAAATATATTATAATATTATATTACATAATAATATTATATATATATATATATATATATATATTTGATAAGAGGCATAAAGCCTATATATTTATATTAATTTGTAAAATTATATATCAAAAAACATGTCTGATTTCCATTTGAAACTTGGCAATGCATTTTCAAAGATTTCTAAAATAGTATCACCCTACCCTAATCAAAAGACTATTTGTTTCACTATTCCCATGCATTACATCAATATTATCACTCTCCAAAAAACCCAAATCTAAACTCAATCCCAATTTACATCTACAAACCATCTTAAGCTAAATTAAACATTCCCATTAACTAGCCACTAAATACTGTATATCTAACAAAATGGATCAAAAAACCCATAACATTCATTCCTCCATGTTGACTGGCTCATTCTCACCCCGGCTTTCGTTAGGAGTTAGTTTTTCCATCACCCTAGCTCTTTTACGCCCTATATGAACTTTTAGACCAATGTCTTTGTTTGCACCGCTAGTTGTTATAAGCGTATTCCCTTTGGCCACATTCCCCTTAACCATGTCATGAACCTTCCCTGGGCTATTTTCTTCTTGAACATTTCCCTGAGAAGGAAGAATCACCCGATGTGAGGCAGGCCTAATGATCTCCATACCAATTACTGTCTGAATACTATCTACTACTCTAGGGAATTCCATACAAAAAATTGATGAAAGGTCTTCATCAGAGAGGTCTTCTTCAAACGACTTCTCCCAATTTTCCACTTGTATGGAGAACCTAAGATTCTAGGGATGCGCCATGTGTGTGAAGTAAAGAATAGTCACTGCCACCCAAAGAAGACACGAAACCTGTTTGCAGACTTTGCCACAAACCCACTGCCACCTACTCTGTTTTACTAGCTCACAGACAAACTAAGAGATGGGCATGTTTCCCTTCTTCCAACTTGAATAAAAAGCCTCCAAACCAGCAATACCATAACAAGTAATATTCAGGATGAAATGATGGATTGTTAAGGATGCCCTTTCCAATGAAGAATAAAGGAACATTTCCTAGAGCACATTGTATCATTCCTCCAACCACATTATAATTAATAATAATTACTCACATACATTCTTGTGTACCTGCACAATAAAAGAAAAGTGAGGAGAAACTGATGAATAATCCAAAAGCCTATCCACCATGGAGAGCCTAGTCAGCTTAGCTATATGTCAAGCATTATGCTGATTCATCTTTATGACACCAAAGATTATGTTGACTTATTATTCCCACCTCACACCTTGATAAATTTCAATATTGAAAGTTATGAAATAAAAAGTTCATGCAAGAGTGGATCTTCTCTTAATAGTGCATTCAAATCTTTATGCTTCAACTCTTTCCCTTCACATCCCAGATTTTCCAACCTATCCGCAATTTTATTTCCTTCACGATAGACATGAGAAATGTGCACCTCTTGGATAGAATGCATCAATAACCATGCTTTCCGTAAAATATAACAAAGTTTCCAATTATAAATTCTTTTCAATTTGCATGCATTTATAATAATCAGAGAATCTCCTTCGATATGCACCTTATTTAAACCCATCTCCTTTACCAAATACAAACCCTAAAGTAGAGCCTTCACCTCTACTATATTGTTTGTATCTTCTTCCAATTTGAGAGCTTGGGCCACTAACAAAAAGCCATTTGGATCATGAATAAAAACTCCCACTCATAACAAGCCTGGGTTACATTTACATGCACCATCAAAATTCAATTTAACAAATCCCACAGTAGGAGGTAGCCACTTCACTTTGGATCTATCTACTTTAATTGAGCATTGATCCTGATTGCAACCATAAACTAGTTTGGATATGTGTTCCCAATTACTTAAAAGCCAATTATCCCAATTAGTAAATGTATAAAAATGGTTTTTGTTATTTATAAATATTATATTATAATTATTTATTATTGTTACCAAAATTTCTACCTTCAACTCATTTTGGTAGAGTTGGAATCGTTTGTTACATCTAAGGTGAAAGGTACATTCATTTTTGCTTATAGTTCATTGCAAATAAAGGATTTCAAATAAGATTCAGTTTATTATGCAAAGTTCACAACACAGAAGATTCATCAAAATTGCATAGTGTTCTATTTTATTCATTTTGAAATGAAGGAACATACAAGATTGCATAAACATTGTTGTTTCATGCTTTGAAGTTAAAGGAGTGTTTAAAAATCCCACACAAGCCATGAGAATGACTAAACCACATTGATAAAACATAAGAACTAAGTTATTCAACTGAAGATAAGAAGAAGAAAGCATATAATGAAACATCATATATCCTTCATTGCATGTTCAATGATATGTCTTCAGATCTATCTTCCTCTTTCCTCTTATCTTTAGTTCTTCATTCCCTAAGTTCAGGTGTACCTACAAGATGTTAAGAGGTTTTTTAGAGCTTGGGACATAAAGTTTCATCATATGTTATTAGCATTTGAATAACTTAAACCTATGAGCTATCAATCCAATTTAGCCATATCATATTAAAGGAAAAGAATCAAGATCAAATCATCAAGTGAAAGATAAAATCATCATCATAAAGAACATTTACTTCCATTATTTTATCTAACTTGTTTCTTCAGTGTGCAGGTACAAGTACATTTTCATTACTAGATCAAGATTCAACATTTCAGTATGTGGGAAAAAATTGGGCTCCCACAAGGGTCGAGCCTAGCATACTGCAAAGGTACATTATCTTTTGAGTGATAGTGAATAGGCATACATATTTCAGGTTCACAATCAAAACAATAATTGAAATAGTTGGAAAAGTCATCAAAATGCTATTATCATGAATGCAAAGATCAAAGACACATTTAAGTATGCCGGTACAATAGGAATAGTCAATGCAAGGTTTAAAATCAACTCTGATTTTGTGAGCTCCTACAAGTAAGAGGATACATTCTACATCATGGAGGGTTTCATCACAACCACCATAAGATACCAAAGAATCATCAATATATCATTAATCATTGAAGACATTGATTATTGCATAAGCATGACAACCATGCTAATCTCACAAGAGCATATAATACAATAGTAGTAATCATAAAAACATAGAGGAAAAATATAAACAAACCCTTATAGGTCATCACATTTGGAGGATTTAAAAAGAAAATGACAGTTAAATATTGATGGTAACATATTGTATAATGCATATTGATATGTGTATTGAAGAATAGAAATCTTTTCTTTAAAATAGAGAATTTATCATACTTATATATTTATATAATGAAAGAATACATGTATACATGTGTGTTTTGTGGTCTATGAATGAAAGATGCAACCTATTTTAATTAATCTTACTACTTTTCATTCTCCATTCAACAAAAATGACAATATTTACTCAACCAAATCTATTATAATCTTTCTAAAAAATAGACTTTGTATTATTGAGAACTCGTCACTCTCTAAATATTCATAATAATCAATTATGATTTAATAGTGATTTCACAAACAATCATGTAAACTAGAAGTCTTATCATTTTAAGGACTAGACTCACTTCATCATGCATGTAGGTCTTAAATGGCATCCTTTTTCACATAAAGTCACCTCCTAGATACAATATATAATTTATCAATATTAAAGGGATGTATAAACATTGACTAAATGCATGTCTTTTAATATATAGACTAAATAAAAATTCTTAGTCTACACCAACTCCTATAAAATTAACTAAATGATGAATAAGGATAAAATGAATTAATTAAATAATTAAGAATTATTTAATTAATATAGGAAAATGACATTAAGAATAATTAAATTATTCAAATTATTTAATTATGTAAGGAATGAAGGTTAGTGATAAAATGTTACTTGTCGACTTGGGATAATTTTCAGTGTCTACAAACCTTGTCCTTACAACAAGTGTAGTAGGAGCCATTCTAGATAGTTCTATAAGCGTGGAGAAAAAAATAATTTGGTGGCTTTCAAGTGTTATTGTAATAACTCTTTTATCTATTCAACTTTATATTTTTAGCCGATAGGCTATTTGTTTGAAGTTTCTGCTGATATTTTCATTAGCTTAGTTGTGAATAGGATTTGTTGTCTGATAGCTCTTTTACAATTTCCCTATTTTTCTATAATATTTAGTGTCAAGCAATGTAGGTAGAATTTATGTGTATATATATGTATTGAATTTCCCATTTCATATTTAAAAACATACATATAGGTAGAAATATATATCCATATATACAGACCAAGACCACCATGGCTCGTTTGAGAATGCAACAACAATTTATACATGCACTCGTATATCTAAATAGTTATGTATTCTATCTTTATTTGTACTTAGGTAGAATTTTATTTTAAAAGAGTTAAAAGTAGTGTATCTAAGTATTATTTAGCTTCTGAGAAAATTGTTACAATACAACCATACCATTAAACGATATAGCATTGAGATGTTGTTAATAACAGAACATTTAATGGTGCAGTATGTGTAACATGTTCATAAAAAAGTTCTAAAATTGATTGCGCCTTGGCAATGAATGTCCCTATTAAGACTTAATAAATTGGAAAACATTGAAAACAATGTACATATTACATTTTCTTGGTTCCACCATCTTGATTGCCATTTTCCAACATCACAAGAAACCATTTACCATTCTGCTTTTGTGTTCAAAGGTGGACAAGAGTCCTCCTATAACATATATATTTTAATAAGCTACAAAGTTAAAAACATGTTGCTAGCTTGCACAACTTTTTCCCTTTGCCTATTGTTCCTTCTCCCTGTTGTGCAACTTTGACATAATGCACATTTATACGGAGCCCCTTTCTTGGCATGTCAATGAGTACATAGTGAGGAAAAAATATGGTATACATATCTATTTAGATATGATAGTGTATATATAAATAGATATGTACATGTGTACATATGGATATATATATCTAGTTATATATGTGTGTGTTTTTAAATATGCAGAGAAAGGGAAAATTCAATGCATATATGTACTTAATAATTTCTATTCTTATTGTTCTATAGCCTATTGTTTGGATAGTAAAGGATAAAGGGACTAGCTAGCAACATATACAAATATCTGTATATACCTATATGTAGAAATATAGTAAAAACTGCATGCATACATATATAAGCAACCTCAAAGATAAACAGATACATATAGGGATATATACATTTGCATTTATCATTTTTATTCTTCTTGATGTATCCCTTGGTGTTTGGACAGTATTAAAAATAAATTTCTATTCTTTTTTTTGTATCTTGTGTTGTTTGGATAGTATTAAAAGTGGAATGGTTATAGATCGATATTTCTAAGTTGTCTACCAATTTCCATTTGGATGTTGCAATACATTAATCTTTAATTTTATTGTGAAATAGAGTTGTCAATTAGTCATCTCAGATTGCAACATTTTCTCCCTCACAAAAGTTTGCAGAACTATGACTACAGAATCTGGCTTTGTCGATGGGTCTGTAGATCCCCCCAATATTGATTTTTTGCCATCTCCCATTGGTTCCGCTGTGGAGTTCAGCTCTGAGGGTGTCATCCACTAGCCTTAAGATCCTAATTATGTAAGTATAAATTTCCTTTTTGTTATACCTGTTGTAAATTTGGTGTTATCGTTACTAGTTTTCTTGGCTTTAAGGTGTATAAAACATGGGTGAACCTGGCAAAGCATATAGATGTGGAAGTAGATATGCATTAATATTTTCCAGCATATAAAAATATCTCTTTCATGTATATGTATATGTATATATATGTATATATATATACATGTATATGTATATGTGTATGTATATGTATGTGTATATGTATATGTATGTATATTTATATATATATGTATATGTATATGTATATGTATATGTATATATATGCATATGTATGTGTATATGTATATGGATATGTATATGTATGTATATGTATGTAAATGTATATGTAAAGTTCAGAAGGATGCAAAACAAATGAATAACTTCAATGCTACACCTAATTCGAGCTAAATTATTTGGTGCTAAATATTATAGGAAAATTGGGAAATTGTAAAAGATCTATTAGAAAAAACACTTAAGAATCACAGTAAAATGGAAAATGATTGAAAACCCACATTAAATAGAAAATCATATAGATGTGGAACTAGATAGGGATTGATATTTTACAGCACATAAAAACATCCCTTTGATGTATATATGTATATGTATGTATATGTGTATATATGCATATATGTATATGTATATGTATATGTATGTATATGTATATGTATATGTGTATGTATATGTATATGTATATAATCCTTATATAAAATCTCAAATCAACCCCCCTCATGCAACAAAACAACAACAACACCTCAAATAATTATTCAATGATTGCTACCTTTCTATGGTAAAATGGTTTAGGTGTCGTATAGATGCACTTTCGAACGTTTTTGTTTGTTAGATATGCAAAGAAATATACATAGGGATGCACACTCATTTTTCTAGGTCAGCAACGACATGTGTAAGATGATATTCTAAAAAAAGGAACCCACCACCTTAGCTTTGCAAATGGCATGGACCTAGGCCCACAACCATTGTTGCTAAAAAAGCTAACACAAATTGAAGAAATGCCTATTGCTAGGGTGGCTCTAGTTTTAAACATGTCCCATGCTAGGGGAGGGAAATTAAAATATAGTGATCACATGATAAGATTCCCTTAAGATATCTCAAGCATAGAAAAACTTTTTCCTTGTTGATTGCAAGACCTTGAGGTTGTGATCATATGGCGAACCGCCATTAAAGGTGGAAATTACGACTGCTATGTTAATAAACATCATGTCATGGATGCATTAAGATATAAAATTCAATATGAAAAATACTATAATGATGTTGAGATTGATGTTGAGGCTCTTAATATGTTACCTGATGTTATTGATGTCTCCAATTTCTTGCATACAATAGAGCAATTTTCCAATGAAGAGTTAATGCTATCAGCCAGCTCAACAAATGTTGCTCAAGATGAAAATGACTCTTCAAAATTTTCATCATTTATCCCTTCCTTGCAAAATGCTAAACAAGAGCTCTAGGAAATCAAACATGTATTACAAATTGAAAAAAGAGCAGAATATCTTATGTTGGCCTGAAATTAGCTCTTCTCTTGTTAATGAATACAACACTGAAGGTTTATTTACAATGACCTTTCCAACATTTTTCCCCACTATAGTAGCACTTCCTCTTCAGCCGAGGAATGTTCAAATTCACTTGCATGAATATGCCCTCCACTTAATGGGATATTTTAACCACAGATTTGACAAACATGTCAGGTTTAGGTATTTCCTCTACAACTTGATAATGAGACATCACAACCAACAAGATATTTTTGTCTTTCTTAGAGAAAATTTGGAAGACAAAATCCCCAAGTTGTTGTTTGCATTGCATGAACATTTCAAGCTGCTCTTGATGGCTAGATAGCTGAGCAGTTGATGCATTTTGGTGCATTGTCACACAAGACCCATTCTTTTTGGAACTCTTTCCAGGCCCTGCTATCTACAATGATTGAACTTGGCATACCTACCATTTTTTTCACTTTGAGTTGTGTAGACACAAAATGGGCTGATCTGCAAAAAAATTTCTCTTCTGTGGCTCATTTGGTGATGGAGCCTTCAATAAAGGCACTAATAGATAGTGTTGTTTAGAATCCACATATAACATCTTTCTATATGCATCATAGATTCTCAATTTTCTATGAAGAGGTGATTGAAAATATTTTTCCATTTGCAAAAGACTCTTGTTATAGATATGAATGGTAGCATTATGGCTCTACACATGTGAATGGTTTTTTATGGCTTCCAGAAGCCCCCAACATGGACACTCTTGATTGGTCCAATCACCATGGCAAGACGCCTTTTTGATAGATATGTTCCAGCTTGGAATCCACATTTCCCTGCACAAAGATTGCTCGGTGTTGATCATCAATGCTTGCACCTCTTTGATAGTCTTTTGGGAAATTTAGTGAGTGGGGGACAAATTGTGTCTCACTGAATACCTTTGGGTTTTTTTATAGAAATTCAGCTCTTCTTTTGTGGTTTTGAGATAAGGGGGGAAGGAAATATAATAATAAAACATAAAAGGTGATGTGCTAGAGATTTTACAACATTTCAAACCCAAATTATTCCTATGAATCATATAAATAGAAACAGAATGCCACAACCCCTCACTGTTGGATAGAGAACAAACAACAAAGGTTAACTTCAAGCACAGTGCAGACTTTTAGATCTTTCTGCAAACATTGTTCATTAAGGTCCAATCAAACATAAAGATTTCTTATGGGTAAAAGAACAATATTTTAGAAATCACATGAACTCTATCTCACAATACAACATAGCACAACAAAATAACAACTTTCAGAAAAAACAAAAAAATCCAATGACATAGTCCAATTTCCTAAGCCACTATTGTACCATGCAAGCATAAAGCATAGAAATCCATTCTTTAAACTACCTGGATATAGCCTACAAGACATAGTGTTTCATTCATAACAACAATATAAAGAAAAGGTATGTGCAGGATCATGATGGGCCAAAAAATGGCAATATGATGGGTATTTGTAGGGTATGTGGCTGGCGACTTTTTTTTACCCAAAATTGATGAAATGAAAAGGGTTTTTAAAGGATATTCTCAACTTTCCACCAATATAAATTATCCTTTACTTTGAATTTAAAAAATAATTATTATTCATTTTTTATTTAAATTACGACTAAAGTCTTGATTGATAGGTTGATTGAAAAACATCTATAGCTTTCAAATGGTATCACATTTTTAGAATCCAAAGCATGCATCACATTCTATGCTTCGCATACTATAGGATTAAAAAAATGAATTTCATGAAGTTTTGACCAAGTTAAGGTGGTCGACATATGAGTTTTTATATTTTTTAAAAGTTGTAATAAAAAATTCATAATTAATTATTTACTTGGAAAAATTACAAAATATATGCATCACATCCAGACATGAGTCATCTACTTATGTATAAAATATTATAAAAATATTATCATTTTATTGTGGTTAGGTGGTCAAAGCACACCTACTTTTATTTTTTCCTTGAAATTTAAGTACTTGCATTGAAATTTCAAAATTTCACCAAATAGATTTAAAAAACTAGTAGTTTAGAAACTACATTCAATTTTCTATAGATTCTATTCTTACATATTTTTGAAATAATATAGATAAATTATTCAAATTTTTGTGTCAAGTTGCCTAACTCTGATTTTTTGGAATTTTTTGCCACTTAAGGGCCTATTTTTTCCATGATGATCCTGCACATACTTGAAAGAAAGCTTGAAAAAGGTCATACATGCACAGTCTCAATAAATTCTCCTCAATAGTTTGCACTTTAATTATAAAATAAACTTTGAAACAGAGGTCAGATGCCAATCCAACAACAGTTTTAACCTTAATAGATATAATATGCCAGAATATAGTAGTTATGTAACTTGTTTTTGAAAAAGTAGTTCTAAAAACCTTTAAGAAAACTAAAGAAACACTTTCTTAACTAAGAAAATATCACTTGGAAAAATATAATAAAAAAAATCAATTTTATTTATGTGTTGTTGCCCTCCCTTTATAGTTAGAACAAAAGATATATGCCATCTTAGCTCATAATTAATTTTCGCCTAGTGTTGACAGTTCATAGCTCACGATCCGATCATTGACCCTTGGTTAGTTGCACAAAAGATCTTTGCTCATTAATTCTCATCTATTGCATTAATACCCTTTAAATATTTTATCAAAGATGAAAGCTTATACATGATTAGATCCTGAAAACAATAGTTTGGAAGAAGGACCTAGTTGATTGATCACATCACTCCTAGGCACCGTCTCAAAACTTCCATCCAAAAAACTAAGGAAAAGAAAAGAAAAGGCTAGCCAACTCCCACAAAATCCTCAAAAAGATTACTTTATAGGTGGTGCAAATAACCCATGGAAAAGACATGACATGTGAACAAGGTGGACACTCCCAAGCTTGCAAATATAGCTCCCAAGAAAATGTCTGACAAATAAACATGTGTCTAAAACCTTCTCCTGAAAGGAATCTACAACAGATGAAAGTTGTACAACCATCACGTGGCACATTGTGCATCTTTCTGATGATATTATTTGAGCACAGGTACACCCAAAGCTAAAGACATTTATACAAACCAAAAATAAAAAATGACTGAGGTGGAAAATATACTTCATAGTTTTGGCGACTCAGAGGGGTCTTCACTCTACGAAGATACAAACCTAGGCCTTTGGTTGTTCCTAGAGTTTGATGAAAGTGGCACGTTGGGCCTCCCAATTCGCATTAGTTGGTAGAACAAGGGTCTAGATCTGCCTATATGCTTGTTCAAGATCAAAAACCTCCTTAAAAGAGATAACGCCCCACCTAGAAGAAATTGCATGTAGGTGATAATAGAGCTGAGAAAGAGGGTAGATCTCACACTCAACATCATCCATTGTGGGTGATATACTTGAGCTTGGAAGTTCAATGCTAGTTTGAATCTTGCATATGATTACATCATTGATTTGATCCATTGTTAGAACATCTTCATCTGGGGAAAGAAGAGGAGGCAACTCGAAAGCAACCAGGATGGCAAAGTCCCTTTTGATCTCAATGACCCTTTTATTTAACACCATCTAGTTATCCTTGAATTTTGTCACAACCACATGGCAATTGATTATTTCATTGTCTTTCATGGACGTGACCCGCTGATTGGGAATCCTTTCTCTTTTAAGAAATTGATCGGTGGTGATGCTCAATTTGGAGATGAAACTTTGGGAATCTGCCACTGAGGGTGCACATTTTTGTATGAAGTGATCAACCATCTGACCAAACTTGGCATTCAGCTCCCAAACATCCCTTAGAAATTGTAAGGCGGGTCCTAGGACACACACACTAGTCGCTATTTGCTCCCAATGCATAGCTATTAGCCTCCTCATTATAGGGAGGGATCCAAATCCTCTTGCAACAATCAAATCCTGGTTAAAACAAGCCTTTCTTGTTCTGGTGTTTTCTTCCATTTGGCCCTTCTCTTGAAGAATGTTTACCAACTCAGAGCTCAATCTTTCGACTTATTATCTTTACTCTTTTGCTTCAATCTGGATCCTTTGAAGATCATCAGTATTTTCAGATCTGGCATCACTTAATTCTTTCTTCAAATTTTTATTTTCAGCACGAAGCTGAACTTGCTCATTTCGAGCATTTGCAAGCAATTTGGACATATCTCCTTGTTGGCCTTGAATTTTCTTCACACGGGTTACTTCAACATCTTTGGCATGGACTTCATTCTACAGTCTGCTCACTTTCCCTTTCACATTTTCCAACTCAACCTCACACAGGTCCTTAATTTCCTATCCAACATTTCATAATCAGCATATACCACCCTCTACGTGGCTTTAGCTAGGATCATTTTACCACACGAGCGGGTTTCATTAAAATCCAAGTGCATAACATGAATGTCATAATATTCCACCTGTATTTGTCCTTTGGGCTTGGGAATGATTGGCCTCATAGTGGTAATAAGCAGAGATTTTTTCTCTAAATTAAAACAGGCTTCAATCCTTCTAGTGGCAGGCCTTTCAACACTTTTTGACAACATTTTCTGCTTCCTAGCCTTTTGGGCATGTTTGGTGGAATTGAAATGACCTTGGAGAGTCTAAGGAACCTTGACACTCTGAGCTACAATGGGACCACCAGGGGGCAGTCTGAAAAAGGTGACGGTAGAGGAAACTTCAAATGTGTGATTGTGGGGGAGCATAAAGGGAAACATGATCATAGAAAAGGTGGGATGCCAAATGGATTAGGGGAAGAAATAGTAGGGGTAAACATGGAAACAGGTTCATGGAGAAGTGCCTTCCCAGAAGTAGATGGGCCAGGAGTAACAGGAAAAGCAGTAGTTTCAGTAGTTCCAATGGGGGCCTTTGACAAGGAAACTAAGGACCAAAGGCACATAAATGGGAAGAATAGGAGGAGAAAAACTTACTAGAGCCATAGTCGATGAAAATTTTTGTAGGGTGGAATCCACTTCTTCCTGTTGGACCAATATGTCAAGGGAACCCAGGTCTTGGATCCTCCTTCTCTTCGCACGATTAGGACCAACATGTTAATATCCCCTACTTGTAGAGTCTTCCAACACTTTACCTTCAGTGGCCACCGAGGATCCTCTCAGGGATCATCGAGCCCTTTTTCCTTTTCTTTGGGTGTGGGAGGTAGATGAAACTTGTGGACCCCCTTGCTCCAAATCTCCTCGGTTGTCAAGTTCCCAAGGTCTAAGAATCAGGGGTGGAACGTGATCCTCTTCAACTTCATGGCTCATCTCGGTATTTTTGTTGTCAAAATCAACCTCTTTATCATACACATCCTCGAATTCCTCATCAAGTTAGAAGTTTCCGAACAAGGCACCTGGATTTTGCATCTCTTGTTGGAACCTCCAAAAGTCTACCTTCTTCCTTTTTGACCAACCCTTATGCCTCAACTATGCATTGAGAGATTTTTCCATTGGGAGATTCTTCTAATATTGTGCCCGTGGCTCATAAAAACTCAACCATTTTGGTCATTCTTTTGGAATACAAGTTAGGGCAATGTATATCTCCATACTCTCTTGAGAAGAATTTCTCCTTCCCTGGAAATACTCCCTAAACTTGTGCCTTAAATTGAAACGTGACCCATCTAGGTTATAAATCCATTTTTTAGAGATTAAGACCAAACCCAAATCCATCATTAAATTCGTGATCTCATCCTCAGCCTTTCACTTACTCAGTATCACTTGACTCTTTATAATCATAAGGGGAAGATAAAAAAGCTTTGCTTTATTCCTCCTAGCACCATAAATCCTGTCAACAGTGGATACTTTTCAACATGCTTCTAATGCAAAAGTTCAGTCTATTACAAATTTGGGGAGTCAGAAAACCTCCCCAGGGAAACCATGAAACCTAACAAATGTGAAATCCTAGGAAGTAATCCATTGGGATAGGTGGATGCTCCATCCATTCTGTAACCTCTTGAGAGAAATGACCAATGGGGCGTGGAAGTAAATATTCGAGCACTAGTCTCAAAAACTAATTTGCAAATTGATAATAATCTCTTGTTCTTTAAAACATAGGGGTCCATATAGAAATTGGCTAGATATATAGCCTCTCTCATCTATCCTAGACACCGGTACATTCCTCCCTAGCCACTCAAAATTTTGATGTAATAACAAATGAACCAGGATGAAAGAATACATGAATTTGGACTCAACACTGTAGTTTCTCAACTACAACTTCATATTCCTAGCCATCACCTCAGCAAAATCATAACACGTCAACACCTTTTCTCTTTTGAGCATAAGGCCTAGAGAAAACTAGAAAGGGTTAACCTCTTCGTCATCATCATAGAAACTTGTTTTCCTGAACATTTCTTCTCCCAAAGCATCCATTTGTACTTCACTGAAAAACTTGATGCCCCAACATCCTCTGAAAGGCACCTTCCCTAAGATTTTTAGGGTTGGTGAATAACTGAGGGTCATAAACATTGTTAGTAAAATCTTGAACTGCCTCCTTTTGGATGCATTTTTTAGGTTGAACCTTCTTGTAGCATTCAAATGGTTGTTCTTCTAGTGTTGGGGCATTGGAGAACGAGTAATGCCCAAATATGTCAGTGTAGCTAGGTCTTCTTCTTGAAGCTTTGACCTACTTGCCAGAGGTAGATGCTTCTGCCATGATTGTATGAGAAATATGTAGAGAGCTTCTCTAGTAACCACAATCACTTTCCTTTAATTTGTTGGAAAAAAACCTACTTTTGAGTGCAATTAATTTTTTGACTTGTGCATGCAGTTATGACTACGCCACTATCGATGGCCCATTAAATGTTGCCACCAGCGGGGTGATATGTGTGGGCATGAGATCTGTATCCCTTGGGAATGCCGAGAAAGCCATGTAAATTTAATTAGTACATTCCCTCTGCCACCTCTTTTACAGTTAAATTTATTGCATTGAAAAGCATGTTTTTCATCATATGGAACATGATGAGATAACACAAGGTACTCCTGAAAAGATTTTCTCATTAATTTTTCAGAGCCTTAGCATGTTAATCCATGTCTTTTCCCATTAGTGAACTAGTTGTTACTGATGATGGCGAAGGACATGTGTCAACCATTGGTGTATGGGGGCATTTACTCCCAACACCCAAATTTATTTCTCAGGGAATTCTGTCAGATTCTCCATACGATTTTTCCACCTTGCTCCATTCCATCTCAAAATTTCCCATTGTCATCTGGTCAAAAATAGACATCCCATTGGTTAATTTTTTTAGTTGGCCTTTTTTTTATATATCTATACCACATTCTACAACATTCATTTCGAACATATAGTCCTCTAACTCAGTTAGCCTTCTGCTTACTCCTTTCCTCCCAATATTCACTGATTCATCAGGATGT